>JAXGGA010009532.1:0-51024 GCA_038373865.1 Uloborus plumipes
TATTCAAACTTAAGAGAAAATATTTAAAAAAAAAATGCACCTTGTTAATACTTCTTAATGTTTTGAAGTTGTGCGCTCAGAAATACTATGCATTGATCATTCCACCTTCAAAATATTTGAGTATTTCATGCGAGAATTGATGTAACCTTTACAAAAAAAAAATCATGTTATTATAATGAACTAAAATTTTTAATGAAAAAAAAAACAATTCTTGTATTGCTAAAGTATCTTTTTAAAGGCAAGATATTTAAGAGTTTGAATTGTATATATTTATATATATAATATATATATATGTGTATATATATATATATTTGTGTGTGTATGTATGTATATATAAGTGTAAGCGTCTAAGCCTAGAACGTATAAGCGGGGAAGCGAGAAAATGAAGAACTGAGAATTAAGAAACGAAAAAATGAGGAACGGAAAAATGATGAACTGACATTTCTCAAAATCACGGAAATATAATTAACGAAACGGAAACACTCCGGCAACTCAGCTGCCGTATATTTTTTCGTTATTTTCAGGACATTTTTTTTAACAGTGTATGTGCGGATGTATGTACGTATGTATGTGTATCGCATAACTCAAAAACTGTATGCCGTAGAAGCTTCTGGTTTAATATGTAGGCTCTGAGGGGGATCTAGATGTGCACCTCTCCTTGTGGTTGCATTTGAATAATCCCAAGGGGGTCTTTTACCTCTTTTTTGGGGTAAATCAATGTTAATTTCAATGCAGATTAAGTGATATGATTTGGTGCTACCGCTTGGCGATATATCTCCAAGCTTTGAATCGGCGTTTGCCGCCAACTTGGTGACATATCGCCAATTTGGCGACAAATTTGGCGAAAAAATGATGTTTTTGAATTTGGATTCAATTTGGCGCTCTTAGCGATATTGTGTGAAAAATTCACTGAATTATGTTAAAATCGGCGATATTTGGAAAATGAAACATTGTAAAACATTATTTTGCATTGATTGGCGACAAACTGGAGTGTAAATGTTTGAATTGTTATCTTGCTCACTCTTAGGCACTATTTTAACACTTAAGGCATCTATTATGGAATTTAAACGTAAAAGGAAGCAGTGTGGCGGTCACACCATATTTTTTTATAGCTACTTTTAAAATAAAATGAAACAAAACGTAAACATTTTTTCCAGAGTTATGTATTGTTTGTGCGTTACCTGAACAAATATCAGCAGGAGCGGGAACATCCACCAATCGAACTTTTTCCGGGCACCATGTTGTGTCGGAATGCAACGTCGCTTTTAAGTCACTAATATTGATGTCATCACCCACATAGAATACGTCACAGGCAACCTGTTTCAAGAGAGGAAAAACATTAATTTGAACTAATCCATTGAAATTACTTTCCAAAATGAGTTTTTATATGAGAGCATGATTACTGGAAATGGACCGAAGCTTCTGCCATTTCACCGAAGCTTCGGCATGCCCGAAGCATGGGGTGAGATTCGGCTGCTTCCGCCTACATTAATTTATGTTTTAAATTTTTATCTATAATTATTATTACATAAATTATTGTCCTTAGAGTTGTACATATGAAATATAATAAAATATGTAAGAAATTATATTTAATCAAAATGAATGCGTGTATTGAATACTTGGAACTAGAAACTGTTCAATAATTAAGAGTATATTCTATTTAACTTGAAAGTTCCTATGAAATAGGAATTTTTTTAAAGCCGTAAGTTATTTAATGCAGTTATATGTATTGTTAGTTTCTTTCTTTATTGGTATTACATTTACAACACCAACACTGTTAAAGAACTCACTTACAGCTTCGGGTTGGACATTTTTATACAACTTTACTTTTTTAAAATAAGATTTTAGAAAATGCTTAGTTTTACAACTTCGCATCGTTCTGTTTGAGTGAAAGCGAGCAGTTCTATTTTCATATACGAGTAACCTCTAGGGTAGAGAGGCTGTAATCATGGTCCAAAACAATCGAACTTTCGAAGTAATATATCATCGAATGTTCAAGATTCTAATAAACTTTTGCCGTTTCCTGCCCTTTAGGCGTTGTTCCAGTTCCCCACTCTTTTAGCGTTTTGTCGGTGATATCGTAGGCGGGGTTTAAGTTTTATTTTCAACCCCACTATGCGACAAGGAAGAGGGGTTATACGTTTGACGTATCTGTGTATCTGGTCTGTGGTACCCATAGATCCTAAGCGGGTGAATCGCAATCCTTTTTTTTTCGGTTCAGCATTTGTTTTTGTCTATAAAATGAATCGCGATTTATTTTTCTAACATGAAACTGTTTTTTTAATAAAACAATTTTACAGCTCATTTTCTGGATTTGGAAAAGAAATTCACGTTTATTTAATGCTGGAAAGTGGTCAAGCTATTTTTTTTTATTGATGCGATTGTAAAACCGAATTGCTGTGTGATATCACATCAATGGATCTTCAAGGAAATTATAGCTACCGACAGCAGATATTCCAGTTTAAAACTAAAATGCAGAATAAACTGTAAATTAGCTATTTTATAGTAAATCACTGTAAAATGAGCAATTTTACCGTTTATTACTGTAAAATTACTATAAAATTTATCGTATTACATTGTTAAAATATACATTTTTTAGTGTATACATTTCTATTTTCGAAAAAAAAAAAACCTAAATAAATAAATAAATAAATGAAGCTACAGGAATGGTTCTAAAAGTAAATAAGTTCAGAAATGTTGCGTAATTAATTTTAATATTTTCCGGCATACAAAAAGATACATTAATAACTTCTGCTTCTTAAAAATAAGCGAGATTGAAGTCAGAACAAGGTAGCATTAAACATAAAAAAAAATAAATAAGTTTATATTAAATTTCGAAAAAATCGGTTACAACTCAGTTGTTTTGGATCAAAACCCGCTAAGTCCATTTTTCAAAGTCCATAGTTCCGCAGGAGGAAGGAGCTTTGGATTTAAAAGGCTTTTGACTTAAAACACCTATTTTACTATACCACTTTCTGGTAAGATCTAGAGGTTTTTGATCTACTTCCTTAAAGCCATTATTAAAAGGACCTTTTAAATTCATTTCTTTCAATTAAATTATTTTTCATAAAATATGGACCTATTAATGCGTTTTTATTATTAGTTTCACCTGTGGGTTTGTTTGTTTGTATGTATGTAACTCTGAATAAAAGTTAAAATTCAAGTTCTTTACAAACATGAAAGTAATATATTGAATACGAAAGTTAATACTAAAGTCTAAACTATATTACGTGATGATGTATTATAAGTACATGTAAACTTAGCGAATATTCAACAGTTTTAAAAATCAGAGTGAAATCAGTTACCAAGTAGCACACTTCGTTTTTTAAAGGTTGTAAAATGGTTATTAACGTTGTAACAACCGCATAAAAACGTTTATAAAACGTTTAAATGTTATTTGTGCTACCTGGGTAGAGAGAGTATCATGAAATATAGTTTGAAAGCGTATTTTTTAGTTATCTCTCTATATAAAGATGACGGTGTTTGTATGTATGTATGTTTGTAACCGCTGGCCAGAAGCCCCCACACCACCTACAGACCTGAAACTTGGCACAAAAATTCGAACGTATCCCCGTGTAATGCATCTCGAAGGCCAAATTCTAAATTTCGAATTAGTTATTTTTAAATTAATTAATTAGTCTCATTTTGGGTGTATCCGCCATAATTGAGGGGAAAACTCCCCTCCTCCCACACCAAACATTATACATCGTTGGAAAGGGTTTTTTTTCCTGAAAAAGAAAAGTTTTAGCACGTTTCTCTAGGTTAATAAAACAAGAGATATTAATTAATCAAATTTAGTCAATTTTCAAGGTTTAACTCTATATGCAAAACTGAAACACTAGGTCCATTTTCCATACAAACTGCTCTTTCTTCAGTGGTTTAAATTTGCGTATAGAGTTAAGCCTTGAAAATTGACTAAATCTCCTGTTACTTACTTAACTTAATGATTTTTTGATTTATCTGGTGCATTGTGATTTAAACTTCCGCATGACTTTTAGTGGAATTTAAAAGAGCTTGGAGCACATTTGAATTGAAGAATATAATAATTTTACTTTAGAGGGTTGGAGTGAATTTAAATTTATTCAGTTGACTTCCTTTGCATTTTTTGCACGGGCATCGCCGTGCGGGTTTTGCTAGTTTAAACTATAATTTAAATTGTTGGGTTTTGATTCTAAACTGCCCAATATTCATCACATAAAGCTAAAAATCCTTCTCATTTTGATTTCTGATTGTTGATGGAATTCCGAACCCCTAATAAGAACAGTTAAATATCAATTGAGCTCGGAGTATTCGTTTGTTTTAGCAATATTATTGTTCTTATTGCTTGGCTTTGCACAACCGTTAAGCCCTTCCCTGTTTTGCCCGTACGGGTATAGCTTTTGGTCCTTAACCTGTTAACTGGGTATGACGAAATATCTCGTCATACATAAAAGCCTACAGCAATGGGCATGACGAAATTTTTCGTATATTCTTATTGTGCATTTCAGTGTTTTATATACTTTTATTATTGTGTTGTATTATTTACATACTGAGATGTGAATTATTATTTGTGGTGTGATATTACTTATCGCTGCGAAAAAAAGGTCCCCATTGTGAAACGAGTTGAGCAATAGCTAATTCCCCGGTTAACAGGTTAACTGATTTTCCCCTAAGCCGTATGGGCAATCTGAATTTTATTTCACTTTCAATTTTGCCAGTATCTATTTTTTATAACAAATTATTCGTAAATATGGCGATATTATTTTAGTAGCTGATAGTTTGCAGACTATTGAAGTTTCTACTCGGATTGGTTAAAAAGCACGGGTAAATTAAAAATGAATAAAAATTAAAAAAAAAAATGACACGTTTAGGACCGCACTTAAGAAGAAAAAAGAATGTCAAAGGATTAAGCTTGTACTATCTGTATCTAGTTAACGTGCGCGTAATATATTAACACGAGGATCAAGGTGGTCGACTGTTTTCCTTCCCTCAACACTGGGCTGACATTGAAACATGTTTTACGGAATTTTAAGGAATCAATTTCCTTCCATCAACGGAGTTGATAGCTAACTACTGAGTTTTGTGTGTGAATCATAGTTTAACTTCCATAAGAATTAAACTAACGATTAAATATGTGTGACAAGATTTTGAATTTTTTTGCTTCATTTTAGTAATACGGAGTAGAAAATAAAATATGCGTCTCAGAACTTTGAAGCAATGTGACCTTTCCATCAATACTAAACTGACAGTGAAACACGTTACACAGAATTTAAACCATCGATTAGGACGATCAGCCATTAAAACCCGATCACTTGTTCATTTATGTTCACCTAAAATTCTTGCCTTTGCCTTTCGGTGAACAATGGAAATAATATCATGAAAATACGTGGGCTCCAAATGGCCAACTTTGTGCTATTACAACAGCATTATTAAATTTGAATTTATTTAGGTAAATATCTCTTAATTACTCTTAATTAATTCCCTTTTTTGCATAAACAAATAATCAAATTGATGTTATGTTATCTTGCCAATTACGGTTTTAAACTATATGAGAAATGAAATGCAAAATAAATTGTTTTAGTGAAATTAATGTAACTTTGATGCTGGAAAATATGTTTTTGAAACGTCGCTGCACTTTTATTTCATAGTAGTCCAAGCTTTCTTGCATAGGTCTGCAAAGTGTTTATAAAAAATTAAAACTGATAAAAGAGATTGAATAAAAAAAAATCTACTTCAGTTTTAAACATGACTTATTTTTTATTTAGAACTTTAAAAAAAGTATCTTTCACGACTTTTATGTACTTTTACGGATGAAGCCTCGTAGTTATAAGAAGATTGAGACAGATTTCAACTTCGCGTCAGGCAACTAGCGTAGCCAGAATTTACCTTTTACAGAGTGAGGGTCTGGTCATAGTATTCTTAAAATGAACTGTTATATTAAAATTGGTAATATGAGTTAGAAACAGAGGTTCTGGTTGCTTCCGAAAATCGTCCTCGGGAGTTTTTCCTCTCATAGACGGCATTTTCAGTTTCGACGTAAGCGCCACCTACAACCATCAGCTAAAATTGTAGCGAATTTGTACTTCCTATTCCAAGATAATGGAGGCTCAGTGGTAGAACTCGGGTTCGAATCCCAGCAAGGATAAAATGAGTTTGTTTCATTATAATTTCCGAGTTTTCTAGAATGTTCTACTAATTTCGATATCTTTCCGAGTCTAGAAAGCTCTAGAATTTATCTAAATTGTATATAAGTAGATGTAACGTTCATTCCTGGTTCTGAATAAAGCCGGTCTCGAGTTGAGACTATCTAGTGTTCTTTAACGTTGTCTAAGAGATCATGCAGTAGGATTTTCATAATTTTTAATCAGCATTCAAGACGCGTTTCCAAACGATAGCTCTAGAATTACTGGACATAAAACGAGATGGGTATTTACTTATTCTGTAAAATGAAAATTAGAAAACGATGTAATAATGAAGCTAGTAAGCGCAGCATGGGGCCTTCTACAGTTGGTTCTGAAGACCAATACACGAAAAAACAGGAATTGAGGAAAAGTTAACAATCATGGTTCAATGTTGCTTCAAATGCCTTCTTTTATTTTATGAAAATTTCTTCACGTGTTCTGAAAAATATTTTACGCAATTTACATTACCGCGAAAAATATTAAATTACAAAGTCATCAACAAAGAGCTTTGTTTGCGGATAGAAATTGTAAAGACGTTCACGTTTCTTTAATTCCCCTTTTCCAGGAAATGGTGTTAAAAGACGGAAAAGCGAGAAAGAGAGGGATGAAAGGTTAATGGCGTTGTCTAGGAGTTAACGTGTACTGGCTTGTACGAAAACACCGCAT
Source organism: Uloborus plumipes (assembly GCA_038373865.1). NCBI lineage: Eukaryota > Metazoa > Arthropoda > Arachnida > Araneae > Uloboridae > Uloborus > Uloborus plumipes. The sequence goes on from JAXGGA010009532.1 coordinate 6,828, forward strand.
TTGTTTTTTAAATTTATAAAACAGAAAAATGGCAGTTGTTTTTAGATTTGCATATCTAGGTTACCACATAAAAGTCATTTCCAGTACGTGAATTTAATTTTAGACTTCATGCAAGATTTTAATAAATGTGCATATATCTTCCAACCTAGAAATGGTTTCTGTTTATATGTACTGATGGCTAAGTTTATAATGGAGCATTAGTTTTCGAAGGAAAGATTCAATAATAGAATAAAACACAGATCCATTATAAAAATAATCGTAAAATTTCTTTATGAATTTTTAGCGGCAAAATGAAATTAAATTTTCTTTTAAAGAAATCAATTCCAGCTTTCTTCAAAAGAAAAAAAAAATCAAAATAGCACCATATATGCTGTAGAATATTTCATATATATAGTATTTATAAAGCCTTGTACTGATTAAGAAATATTATTAAAAAAAAAAAAAAACTGTCAAAAGGAAGGAACTGTCAAAAGGAAGGGAAAGAAATCAAGTCCCCCCCACACTGATGCAAAAAGTTCTTGTATAAAAAGCATCTTGGACACAATGGATAAAATTTCATGTCTCAATTCCTCCAAACAAGAACGAAGGAGCTAAAGTTGCAACATTGAAATTACGTTTCAAACTACCACAACTGACAATACATACATATATCTTTCAAAGTGCCGTAAAGTCGGGTTACTTGGACCCACAAGGGGGATACTTGAGCCCACAGTAAAATGATAAAATCGGGGTTTGGTACTGGCGTTAGAGACTGCAGAGTGCTTCTACCTAGTGGAGAAACGAGGAACTACGTGCAAGTCTTCAACTAGTAAGTACCAAACCTAGATTTTATCATTTTACTGTAATGGGCTCAAGTAACCCCTAGGGTCTAAGTAACCAGACTTTACGGTATCGAATGTTTGAATTATGAGATTTTTTGAGAGAACGACACGTAAACAAAAAAAGACCAACTTTGGCCCATTTCCAATAAAATAAATCAACTCGATATTCTTCATTAAAAATGATCACTTCTTACGTGGAATGCGTCCTGTGCCCACTGGATGAAGGAGTGCTCCTGTCCACAGAGCTCGTCCCCAGTCCCGAGCTTGACCATCCGCTCTCCGCCCAGCTCTCCAAGCATCGTGTCCACGTACAGGCCAAAGGAACAGAAGTTGGGGTAAGCACTCGAACCGAGGGCGAACACGGCAAACCTGGAAACAGAGAAAGATTCGGTAAGTTTGCTTCGTACTTAACGCGTTGACTGTCAAGCGACGAAAAATTCGCAGCGTATCAACTGGGATGACACACAGAGTACCTGATAGCCAGTTTTGATTGACTGGTAGCTCCTCAGCATTTAAATATCCACGTTAATGTCAGAGTGCTATATACACTGAAGTGACAAAAGTCATGGGATACCTCTTAATATCGTGTCGGCCCTCCTTTTGCCCGGCGAAGTGCAACAACTCGACGTGGCATGGACTCAACAAGTCGTTGGAAGTCTTCTGCAGGAATATTGAGCCATGCTGTCTCGATAGACGTCCATAATTGTGAAAGCGTTGATGGGGCAGGATTTTGGGCACGAACAGACCTCTCGATGGTGTCCCATAAATGCTCAATGGGATTTATGTCGGGCGATCTAGGTGGCCAAATCATTCGTTGGAATTGTCCAGAATTTTCTTCAAACCAATTGCGAACAGTTGTGGCCCGGTGACATGGCGCATTGTCATCCATAAAAATCCCATCGTTGTTTGGGTACATGAAGTCCATGAATGGCTGCAAGTGATCTCCAAGTCGCTGCACATAAGCATTTCCAGTCAATGTTCGGTCCAGTTGCACTAGAGGACCAAGTCCATGCCATGAAAAAACAGCCCACACCATTACGGAGCCACCACCAGCTTGAACAGTGCCTTGCTGACAGTTTGGGTCCATGGCTTCGTGGGGTCTGCGCCACACTCGAACCCTACCATCGGCTCTTACCAGCTGAAATCGTGACTCATCGGACCAGGCCACGGTTTTCCATTCATCTAGGGACCAACCGATATGCTCACGTGCCCACGAGAGTCGCTGCAAGCGATGTCGTTCTGTCAGTAAAGGCACTCGAGTCGGTCTTCTGCTGGAATAGCCCAAGAAATCCAAATTTCTCCGCACAGTTCTAGCAGACACGTCCATTGTACGTCCCACATTGATTTCTACGGTGATTTGACGCAGTGTTGCTTGTCTGTTAGAATTTACGACTCTTTGCAGACGTCGCCGGTCTCGATCTTTAAGTGCAGGCGGTCGACCACTGCGCTGTCCATGGTGGGATGTTATGCCTGAAATTTCATACTCTCGGCACACTCTTGACATAGTGGATCTGGGAATGTTGAATTCTCTAACGATTTCCGAAATGGCATGACCCATGCGTCTAGCTCCAACTAACATTCCGCGTTCAAAGTCTGTTAATTCACGTCGTGCGGTCATCATCACGTTAAAACCTCTTCACATGAATAACTTGAACAGAAATGAAAGCTCTGTAAAAGCACTGCGCATTTATACCTGTTCTATGCGATGCTACTGCCATCTGAAAATTTGCATATTGCTATCCCATGACTTTTGTCACTTCAGTGTATAAATTCAAATCTGCACTGTTAAAAATTCAGGAAGCTTTTATGGTAAATGTTACTGTAAAATGTAGCGCTTATCATACAGAAAATTTTTACAGTGAATTGCACCGATAAAAAATTGCGATTGTAGCGCCAATTGATCACCACGTAACTTAGGCAGGAATTCAAGTGAAACAGGCGATCGCATATTGCAATCGCTACTGGAAGTGAATTACATTAGAATGTTTCTTGATAAAAACATCGTGACGTCAGCGTGGCGTTTGACTATGAAAAACGAGCTAGATAAAACGTCGCAGCCTACTTGGCGAATAAGAGGAGATCGCTGACTGCTTGTGAGCTCTTATTGGCTCCACCCGTAGTGACGTCAGTGCGATTAGCATTTATAGCGATTGCAACTTATCCAAATTTGGGAATTTGCGATTGTAATGGCGAGTTGCGATCGTCCGTGTTTCACTTGAATTCTTGCCTTACTGTGAGATGCAGATGACATCCTATTTCCGCTCCTGATGTGTCTCATCTGGTACCGTGGATAGTAAAGAAGTGTGAAATAATTGGGTCCCGGCTTCTTTAATTCTCGTTTTTTCTTCCGTAAAATTTGACAGTAAAAAATATTTTACGGGAAAAGTTACTAGCAACATAGATGCCAGTAACTTTTACCGTAAAATTTAAGGAAAATTTTTAACAGTGTGTACGAAACCGGCAAATCTATCACTTACGAACTAACTCAAATGGGTTGGTTAAAATGACATGCTACGGATTATCTCGTAGTGTGGAAGTCAACGTGTTAAAGATAAAAGGATTACTTGCACTGCGAAAACTAACTGTTGCTTTTAGAGTACGAGGTTCATTCAAGTTCTAAGGCCTCCATTTTTTTTTCTCCAGACTGGAAAGACATAGAAACATGTGCGTTTTCTTAAAATGAGCGCGTTCTTTGTTAAAACATCACAGAGATGGCAACACTATGCGACAGATGGAATTTTAACGCCAATCGCGAGAATGAGAACTGTTTTCGACACTTAAAATGGCGACGTTTTCCTTACTTGAACAGCTTACAATCATTCGTTTTTTGAATTTGCGTGGTGTGACACCAATTGAACTTCATCGACAGTTGAAGGAGACATGTGGTGATGGAATTATGGATGTGTCGAAAGTGCGTTCGTGGGTCGACAGCTTAATGAAGGCAGAACATCGTGTGAAAACAAACCGAAATAACCTTGGATTCGCACAAGCTGGTCTGACGACATGATGGAGAAAGTGGAGAGAATTGCTTTTGGGGATGGGCGAATGGCTGTCGCATCCAGGAACGCACATCGAACCATCCATAATTCCATCCCCACATGTCTTCTTCAACTGTCGATGAATTTCAATTGGTGCCGCACCACGCAAATTCAGAAAACGAATGATTGCACGCTGTTCAAGTAAGGAAAACGTCGCCATTTTAAGTATCGAAAACAGTTCTCATTCTCGCGACTGGAGTTAAAATTCAATCTGACGGATAGTGTTGCCATCTCTGCGATATTTTGACAAAGAACGCGCTCATTTTAAAACAATGCACAGGTTTCTATGTATTTCCAATTTGGAGAAAAAAAATCGGAGGTCTTAGGCAGGGATTCAAGTGAAACAGGCTATCGCAAACTGCAATCGCTACTGGAAATGAATTACATTAGAACGTTTCTTGATACTGGAAATGAATTACATTAGAACGTTCATCGTGACGTCAGCGTGACGTTTGTCTATGAGAAACGAGCTAGATGAAACGTCACAGCCTACTTGGCGAATAAGAGGAGATCGCCGACTGCTTGTGAGCTCTTAGTGGCTCCGCTCGTAGTGACGTCAGTGCCAAGTTAAGCTGATGATAATGTAATTCACTTCCAGTAGCGATTGCATTCGAAGCGATCGCAGTGCTGTTTCACTTGAATCCCTGCCTTAGAACTTGAGTGCACCTCATATAACACTGGCTGCTGAAGTGAAAGTTTAAAACTGTAAAATGCACAGCAATAAACTGAAACCAGCAATTTTACAGTTTATTACTGTATATTTAGGAATTTTACAGTTTATTACAGTGCATTTCAGTTTTAAACTGTAACCTCAGCTGCTAATGTTATACTTCAAAAACATCAGTTCATTTTTTGCAGTGTGGGTAGTGGATTTTAAAGACTGTTATAAAAGGAGATTCTAAATTGTTTTTGCAAATTAACACTTTGAGGTCTGAGTCTTTTCGACCGCGCATCTCCCTCCAGACTGGGGGGTTTTTGTCGCTTTTCGGGAATTAAAAAAAAAAAAATACTTGGGAAACGTTATTGTTAGTAATTTTTATTTTATTAAATACTTCAAAATGTTTTCTTTCATGATGAAAGACCTATTTAAGTGAAAAAATAATTAATATTTAGTAAGAAATTGTCGAAAAATGCATCTTTGGAATTGAAAAGATAAAAGAATTCCGCTTAGGAAAACATCATTTTTGACCATGAAAATATGCACAAATTTAATTAAAAACTTACCCAAATCTTGAACAAATATTAAAAAAAAAGATTTAATTTTCAAATACACATTATTTTAAGAAATTTGCTTTGGTGTGGTACATTTCAAAACACGGATTTGCACAAAGAGCAATGCCACACGGTTCGCAATAAGCTCGTATAAGCCTCGATTCTATAGTGTCTCCTGCAGTTAATTCCGATTAGTGGTGCCATCTATATATTTTTTAAGAAAGTAAAATGTCCATAGATAATATCTAAAAAGGATTGAAACGAAAAAAAACCCCGTATTTTCATAGCTACAGTAGCTCAAACTTGACCCCCGAGCTGAGCTCGGGCTTAGTCATCTTCAACAAAAACGGTACCCCGAGCTGAGCTCGGGTTTAGACCGGAAAGTGTTAAGAGGGTTTATAGTTTTTATCCAGACTACCAATAACTACATAGGAACATCGAGTTACATTGCACTCTGAGAGGCAGAAAACATTAGAACTCCCAACACGAACTCACAACAGTGCTGAGAAAGCGAATCAACGATACCAAAAGAAGGGCAATCAGATTTAGGTTTTAGTGAAATACTTACTGCAAGTGTTCAAAATGTCGACCAAGTGTGTCATTCATTGCACAGGTGACACCGGTAAAGGAACTACTGGATCATCTTCTCAGATATTCTTACTTTCGTGTTGATTTTTTCCGAAGAAACAACAATTCTCTCCCTTCAGCTGAGCTCACAGAACTTCGTGATAGTATTAGCCCAGGTAGCACAAATAACCTTTAAACGTTGTATAAACGTTTTTAAGCTGTTGTTACAACGTTAATAACTACTTTACAACCTTTAAAAAACGAAGTGTGCTACTTGGGAGGAGATACTCTATAGTGTTGTACCAAGCACAAAAGTCGTATCTGCACTCTTTCACAAAATTGAGTTTTTGTCGCCAGGTGGTACTTTGCAAAGTATTTTACCTGAGTATAATGTTTTATGGTCATTGGAGAACAAGAAATATTTTTAAAAACACTCTGAAAAATTGCCGTCTGAATTAAATACAGGGTGGGGCAAAATTTAAACAGCAATACCTCAGTTTATGATCATTTGCAAATACCACATTTTCGTAATGCAGAAGTGCATTTGGTTCTGAATAGAGCTAACCCTAGCAGCATAATCTTATCGGCCGATGATCTGCCATTCATCGAAACCGGATGAAATTCTCATCGGCCGATGATCGGAGTCGATGAGTTCTCATCGGGAATTGCTCCAATATGGCTCATCCAAATGGCCAAACAGAATCCGAGCAGCAAAATCCGATCAGTTTTGCTCGAAATCGAATGAGATTTGGCGCAATTTACGAGCAGTGCAGTCCCGTGCCGATGAACTTAGGATCAATTTTGGATGCTCGGCTTATTTTCATCGGGAAAGTTGATCGGAAGGATATCGCTTTCCGATGAAAAGTAGATCATCGAAAACCGTGCTCGGATACTGATCGGAACGATGTCATCGTGCGTTACGGGATGAGTTTAGGAGGAGTTCGATGACCGGCCGAGCAAAATCAGATGAGTTGATGCTACTTGGTAAGCTACTTAGTTATAGTAACTCGATTCCAATCAACTCCAATAGCGTGTTCCTTTTATACTGAATTCCTAAAAAGAGGCAAACAATGTCAAGGTCGTAGCTCAAGTTACCAGAGGGGCACTACACTTAGACAAGTTCAAAATGACGACAGGTGCGATTACCTGTATTGCTTCCTTTCGCATGACCCGTTTCTACGTTTCACTGTTCTATCTCTCAGAATAGAATGCGACACTATGGTCCTATATAATTATTGATATTCTGGATAGATACTATCACAACTCCTAATTAGTTTAAAAAATTAAGAACCACCCTCTTTTTCGGAAAGACAAGTTTAAGAACAAATAGTTCATAGTTTCTATTGGAAAATCTTTTGCTCAAAAACAAATATTGGATTTTTGGAAGTTTTGTTTCTTTAAGCATTGGTTTTGTTTAATGCAGCTTGAAGTTTTTGGCAATATTATCTATCTCGGAAAAGTTACGAAATAACTCTTATCTTTAAGCAAAAGAATAGGGAAAGATGTTACGAAAATAAATTTCGAGTAAGCTGTATTTACTTAAAATTAAAAATATGAAAAATAATGGTTGTATTTAACAAACGTTATATTTATTGTTGGATTCAAAAACTCATTCTACACTGTTAAAAAAAAACCTGAATTTTCAGGAAGATTTTTACTGATTTTAACAGTAAATTTCCGTTTTCGTTTCAAAACAGAACTTTTCCTTGAAAAAACGGAACTATTCCGTGAATTACCAAGTTGGAGAAACAAAAAACGGAATTTACCCGGTTTTGTGGTTGAAATATAACCGAACGAGAGAATTAAAGACAGTCTGAAGAGACTTGACGCGTGCGCAGAAACGAAAAGAGGACAGCTGTGTCTCGTCGTTTGGATAGCTACTTTACAAAAAACATCACAGTCGAATGTGATTTAATCGTATTCCTCAGGACGTTATTATGTGTGCCATTTTGTTTCAATGTGAAAATGCTTCGTCGAAGAGCGTTGACTATTCGAAGAAGAATTATTCCAGGATTCTGCGTAGTTAATCAAATTGACTGGAAAAATAATTTGGATCTTTTCATGTGTTATTCGGTATCCAGCATTTCCTCTAGCTCAACATTTTTAAGAAGACTTCGTTTATCGCAATGGATAATCAAAATGGGCAACAAAAGGGCGTGTTAGTATATTTTAAAATCTACTCGCTCCATTGTTGCCTTTTTTGAGCAACAAAATCTGAAAATTTTTATTTAAGAGGTAAGAATTTTTATTTTTGTTACTGCTATTTTTATTTTAATCTGAGTCCAGACTTAACAGTTAGTTATTTCATGATGTAAACCAATTGTGCATTTTAGTAGTTGCATGTATAAACTTACTGGTGCTGAGGGTTAGTAAAATTTAGTGAATTGATTTTTGTAATTTTATATCAAGATTTAAAAGCTTAGTTTCAAAACTTAGCTTTTTTACTTTATGACTTTACTTCGTTAATGTGACGAAATTAATGTTGTCAAAACTACGAAAATGATTGTCAATTTGACGATACTAGGATAAAGAAATATTTCGCTACATTTGACGAAATTCATCCCCCAAAAAAATGACGAAATGTTCGCTCGGGGTATATTCTTGGAAGTGATTTCATCAAAAACAAAGAAAATTCGTTAATTTTGAGAGTGCATTTCTGAAAGTGTTGATCACTATGAACACCATAACGTAAATATATATGAAAATAAAGGAAATCAGTAACAATACAGTATTTTTTTTTTTTAAGGAACCACGAATGTTTCAAATTCAGAAAGGAAAAAAAAAACTTTCGGAAGAACTTAATTTTTATTCAAACATAAGAGAAAATATTTTTAAAAGAGTGCACCTTGTTAATACTTTTTAATTTTTTGAAGTTATGCGCTCAGAAATACTATGCATTGATCATTCCATCTTCAAAATATTTGAGTATTTTATGCGAGATTGATGCAATCTTTTCAAAAAAATCATGTTATTTTAATGAACTAAAATTTTTAATGAAAAAAAAAAAAAAAAAAAAAGCTAATTCTTGTATTGCTTTAGTATTTTTTTTAAAGGCAAGATGTTTAAAAGTTTGAAGTATATGAGCGGATATTTTCAAACTTTTTCTAAAAAACAAAATTCGTAAGAGTTTTAAGTTTACATTTTTGCTCATCATTTTGTCTTATATATATATAATTATCTGGTGAGCTAGTTTACGCTCCTTTTTTAATTGCTCTATTTTTCTGTTTCTCATTTTCCCATATTTTAATCACCCACATTTTTACGTTATAGGCTTATACCTATACGCTTATACTTATATATGCAAGATGGAAAATTATTGAAATTTTGCAAAATAAACAAGCGCTTTTATAGCAGCTTAATATTAATAGCAAATAATATATGAAAGTTTAATAAATTAGTCCTTTAAGTGGCGCAAAATGTGTAGATTGGAAAAAACAACAAATGAACAAATTGAAATTTTAAGAAACTTTAGAGAAACATTTGAAAATTTACGAAACATGTTTGTTCTTTTTATATGTTTATATTGTTTCGCAAATTTTCAAATGTTTCTTAAAATTTCAATTTGTGCATTTGTTGTTCTACACAATCTACGCATTTTGCGACACTTAAAGGACTAATTTATTGAACGTCCATAGATAATTTGCTATTGATATTAAGCTGCTATAAAAGCGCTTGTTAATTTGCAAAATTTAAATAATTTTCCATCTTGCATGTATACATATAAGTCAAATCGTATAGGTATAAGCCTATAACGTATAAGCGGGGATAATAAGAACCGAAAAAATGAAGAACGGAGAATTACGAAACGAAAAAATGCCTAACGGAAAAATGACGAACGCTCCGTTCGTAATTTTTCCGTAAAATCACGGAAATATAATTAACGAAACGGAAACACTCCGGCAACTCAGCTGCCGTATATTTTTTCGTTATTTTCAGGAAATTTTTTTAACAGTGTAATCTTGCAAATACAATTTTCTGTAAATAAAGTAAGAAATAAATAGTTTTTTTTCAGCATTACGTTTAAGGAGCCTGTCTCAGTTGAAGGACATTTTAATAGGGATTCTATGTAAAACAACTAATTTATTTACTATGGGCTTGATTTAGCTCACGTCCACATTTCATTGAAAATGCTCTAGTAGTTGAAAAATTGGTCGGGTTGCAAAATTTTCTGAGAAAGTAGTTTTATTTCTATATTATCGACACGGCGGCAAAATATTAGTGCCAATTCAATGGCAAAAATAAATAAGTAAATAAATAAATAAAAAGGATTACAATGAAAAAAAAAACCACTAGATTTTTCAGATATCAAAATCTTTATATCGTAATTGTTTGTGTTTCCGCTGTCTTTCTGGAACTAGAATTAACAAATGATATTTTTTAGAAATATTTGTTAACTTAAACAACTAATAATCAACATTATTTGACGTTGTAAATCTAATGGATTTACAAGGGTGTCAAAGTACTTTTCAGAAAATATTTCAATTAATGGCATATATTAAATCTATCAGTCGCAAAGCGAATAAAGCCAATTAAAAAATATTTAAACAGAAAAAAAAACTTGTACGGTAAGTTTTAGCAATTTTTCTGACGTTTTTCTTTTATTTTTCTTACCTAAACTGCAGGGAGATATGCTTCTATAAATTAATAAAATTAATGTAAGATTCTCTCTCAAGCAAATGGTTTAGTTTTGGCTTTAACCTATTAATGCCTAGCGTCCCTTTTTAGGGATGGTCCAAAAAAGGGTCTGAATTCCCCCAAAATGAGCATTTCAATCAAATAATAGTGTTCAATGAGTACCTTGGTATTTTTTCAATTCTTTATTAACAGATTGCAGCACATAAACATTGTAAAGTGTGTTCTGTGGCAGTTTTAATATGCTCTTTATCGAAAATGACATCGTTCACAATCTCAAGAAAAAAGCTAAGTTTTCAAAGTTATTCCCAGCTTTCCAGTTAATATTAATTGATGATTTTGTTTCTTCTTATAAAATGTCTTTTTAAATATTATATCGTAGGCAGAAAAAAAAATAGTAAAACAAGTATGTACCCTCTGGGGTCTATCGTAACTTTTAAAGGACGATTTTTCTTTTCTTAATAAAACAATTATTTTTTGCATAATATTTTTTTTATTATTTTTCCCGTCCATTAAACACGATTTGTAACCAGTATACAAAATATCTTTGGAAAACAAATTGTCAGGCATTAATGAGTTAAGAAAACATTGCACTTTTTTAAAACTCTTTTCTTGAGTTCTGCATTAAAAAATTAAGACATTTTTTTTTACCTAACCCCAATTTCACTATCTGATATCCAAGTAGTCCCAGAAAAACCGAAAACTGAGGAGCAAATGCACGGGAAGTAAATTTAAGAATAAAAGATACTAAAATATAACATTCGCAGAGTACGACTGTTTTTAAGAGCAAGAATCTGAGAAACTGTCACGCCTAGCATTATGGGGTGATTCATGACCTCTCAGATTTTCTCCCAAAAATTACCAAATGTTTATTATCTTATTGAAAGACCAAATCCAGAATGTTTTGCTCTAAAGTTGAGTTGTTTAGTTTTTATGGACCCCTAAAGTTGAAAGTGCGGCATCAAAAATTAAGCGGATTTTCAAGACATGGAAGTTGCTGTGAGCCAAAACTCTTAACAGAAACGGTTGAACTCCAATTTTCTTTTTGTATAATGAATATAGAAGGTTGAAACTTTATAAAATGAATGTTAAATTTGTAGTAAGTTGTTGCCGTAAGGTCAGTGAAGGCCCTCAAAACAAGGCATTTTTGACGTTTTTTAGCGTTTTTGAGGTCCAAAAACAGCTTGTACATTTCAGTTGGCACGGCAAAAGTGGAATCGTTTGAAAGACCAGTATAAGCACTTTAAAATAATGTATAAATAACCGAGGAAAGTTTAACGTACTTTTAGTTGCGTAAGACCGAAATATGAAAAATGTCATATTTTACCCAAAAACGCTAAAAAACGTCAAAAATGCCTTATTTTGAGGGCCTTCACTAACCTTACGGCAACATCTTACCTCAAACTTAACACTCATTTTGTAAAGTTTCAACCTTATATATTCCATATATAGAAAGAAAATTGGAGGTAAACAGTTCCTTGTAATTGTTTTGGCTCACAGCAACTTCCATGTCTTGAAAATCCGCTTAATTTTTGATGCCGCACCTTCAACTTTAGGGATCCATAAAAACTAAACAACTCAACTTCAGAGCAAAACATTCTGGATTTGGTCTTTCAATAAGATAATAAACATTTGGTAATTTTTTGGAAAAAATCTGAGAGGTCATGAATCACAGGCGTGACACTCTCTCAGATTCTTGCTCTTAAACTTTAATTTTTACATTTATAGTGCTAACCAAACTTTCAGCAAAATTGCATTGTTTAAATGTCGGCAATGTCTTATCAGTGGCGGAAGTTACAAAACTTTGACAACAATTAGAAGCGAAAATCAATGCAATGGGCTCGTATTTATAGTGGATTCTCTTTACAACGTTACTAATAAACAAAAAATGAAAACTTTCTATTTTTATGTTAGGTTATTTAAGTCATTGTCTTCTTATTTAAGAATTAAAATTTCTGACATCAGCTACTTTTGTTATTAAAACATTATGTAAGCAAACCAAATATGTTTTCGTTTTTATTCTAATTGGGACAAAAGGCTATTTTATTTGTGGACTGTTTTTTGTTTGCTAACTTCTAAAATAAATCATGCTAACGAAAAATCTTTTCTCTTTGGGAAATGGTCTTGGAAAACTGATTTAGAATGATACATTTTTCTAAATAAAGAGAATGTTGCGATATACCGCCAAATCGGTTGCTCCATCCAAGGACTGCAGTTTCATGCTTATTGGCACTCGTCACCCCGGAATAGGATTAACCGGGCAGGAGGCAGAAATCCTCTTATAGAAGCAAAGAAAGCCAAAAAAAAAAAAAGGTAGCTCATTCAGTCAAACCTGTCTGTCTCGAATTTCACGGGACAGAAGATAAATTTGAGATAGAGAGGTTGTGACAGGGCCAGTGGACAGGGTTGTGACAAGTTTTTCCAGGGGGGGGGGCAAAGGATACTAACATAATGCAATTTCAATGGAAAACAAAAAACCACGCCCACTTATCTATATATATAAAAGAAAGTCGTGTTAGTTACACTACTTATAACTCAAGAACGGCTGTACCGATATGGCTAAAAATTGGTGGGTAGGTAGCTTAGAGCCAGGAGACGGACATAGGCTATAATTTATGTTTGTCAGTTACATAAATGGAAAAAATGCCTTATTGACTAAGCCTTTTTACTAAGCCTTTTTTGACACCTCCATGGCTGAGCGACATAAAGCACACGTTCTGGCAGGTTCCGGAACGCAGTAAGCAGGTTGTAAGTTAGCGGTGCGTTGAGTGTTAATTGACTTTTTCGTGAAATAAATTATAAAACAAACGCGTTACTTCCCTTGAAATTTATATGTGATAAGCTGTCAGAAACGATTGCTCATTCCTAGGATCCCGATGATCCCAACTGATACGCCGTTTGAATTTAAAAGACTTCAATTTCCGATCCGTCTTGCATTTGTCATGACCTTTAACAAATCACAAGGACAATCTTTAAAAGTTTGTGGTTTGAATCTAGAACTTCACTGTTTTTCCCAGGGTCAATTATATGTGGCATGTTTACGGGTCGGAAGACCATCTGCGTTGTTTCTTTTTGCGCCTGATAATAAAACAAAAAATGTTGTGCATCAGAAGGTACTTTAGTGAAGAGCAACCTATGTACTAAAATACAGAAACAATAATGAATGATTAATGTAAGTACTTAATTTTTTTTTTGTATTTTCTAATAATAAAAAACTTAATAAATTCAAAATTTTTCTTATTTATTGCCTTTAAGGCGGAACAGAGTTCGCCGGGTCAGCTAGTATGTAAATACATTGATTTCTCAAAGCCAGTAGGGGGGACACAATGGATGCCCCCGGCCCCCCATAAATGACGGGCCAGGGTTGTGATAAAATTTACAAAAATAAACAATTGAAACAAAATCAAATACTTAATACATCGTTTTGCATTGACATTGTTGAATATTTTACTGTACGTCATGTTGTGAATCCACGTTTTACTAATTGAGATAACTATATCGGTAGCAAGTTAATGCATACCTTTCAGTACGAACATAGTCTTTGAATGATTGTTTTTGCTCTTGGTATTTCATAAAAAAGTTTTTTTTTTCGTTTTTTCCTTTTCAGTTTTATTAGTTACGTTGTTATTTCTTTGGAACAGTGATATAAAATTGATATTAATGACAAACAAGTTGGTCCCTCTGCAATTTTTTTGTCATCTCGGGACGCATTGTAGTGTAGATAAAACTGGCCTCAAAAGAAAGTTTTAAAAATCATACTTAGGTCGTCTAAAATACAGTTGAGTCTCGATAACTCGAAGCCTTATAACTCGACTATTCCTTTATCTCGAAGCTTTCATTGCGTCCAAAGCTCTTGAGAAGCCTGTAGGAACCTCTTAAAGCACCAACTACCAATAACTTGAAGCTTTGAGTCAGTCCCTTAGGACTTCGAGTTGTAGAGAATGTATTGAAAATTATCTATTAACTCTTGTCCCCTCCCTCTCTTTTTTTGGTAGGAATAAAAAAACTATCATGTTACAGTCCTTAATGTAGCATAAAAAGTATTAAATAATAAGACAAAAGAAATGAAACAAATTAAATTTATTTTCCAATCAATTGTGAGCCAAAAAGGGGTTTGTACATGATAATAGTTTTTTTTTTACACAAACTATTTAATAACATTTAATTCTAAACAAATACTTAAAAATGTTGGTTTTTTCATTCAACTTGATTTATCTTTGGTAGAAGGTACGTTGTCTCACTAAACATGAAACTCATGAAACATGCGCACCAACGGTCCTTCATTATCAGCCAGTCATAAAATAAATGTTCGAGTAAGAGACAAGCTTTTCTTTAACATCAGTCGACTAGAAACTGCATGTGCAAATAAAATCGAATATTTCTTCAAGAACAGTCAGCAATAAAACATATATACAAACAAAAATTATTCTTCAATGTGAGTCAGTCATCCAGCATATATACAAATGAAAGAAAAACTTCTTCAAGATGAGTCAGTCATGAAACATATATGCAAGTAATGGGGAAAGTATTCTTCGACATCAATCAGTCATGGAACATCTGTACAAGCAAAAGATAAACTATTCTTCAACGTTTGTCAGTCAGGAAATAGCTGCACAAGTGCAAGTAATTAACAAACTTTTCTTGAACATCATTGAACATGAATTTATGTACAGGTAGAACAAACATTTCTTCAGAAAGAGTTAAATATGCAATAAAGTGCACGTAAAAATAAAAAAGTAATCCGTCAAAGTGCAAGTAAAAGAAAACTTTTCTTCAAAAGTAATCTTTGCGTAAAAGTCATTTTTATTTTCTTGCTTTTCAGTCACTAACATTCCCAAAAAAAAGTAATGACTGACATACGGCATCGCAAAATCTTCACTCATTTCTGGAAAGTATGTTTACTCATTAAGTTAAAGAAAAATTTTCTTCAGCCAATATTTGGCCATATTTTCGCAGTACAATATTCTATATCGTTTCAATATTCCCCATACAAATACAATAAACCCTTAGTCATTCATTACGTTAACATGACTGACCTGTGATGTCAATTATTGCTCTTCAGGGGTTTGGATACAACATATACATTTGTGGAATGACCGCAACACAGTGAGTAAAAATCTTCTCATATTAGGGTGCTTACGTTTTTTCTTCTTTTCTTGCTGAAGAATAATTTTTTCTAGTGGTGTATTTGAAGCGACCTTCGATTCAGAAATGTGGTTGGTAACTTCATCAGAGTCTTTTATATTTGAGGAATATTCAATTTCTTTGCATGTATTCTCTACTCCATGACGTTCTTCATGAGTTTCAATTCCTTCCTCAGGAGAGGATTCAAGAAAAATGTTCCCCATTTGAGACAAAAACGTTGGATTAAGTGAAGGGAAGTCTTCACTGAGTTTGTTTTGTTCTTTAATAGTTTCGTCAGTTGAAAACCAAACTTTTCGGGACCAATCTGGTTTAGTTGTGTCTTCAGAGTCACTCATTTCATCTATACATTTTTCAATTTCATCGTCAGCCTTTCTCTTTTGTGACGAAGGTTTTGGAACTTCCAGCAAATATTTTTCCTCCTCTTCTGGAATCGTTTCGAGGGTTGTCTTGTATTTAACCTTAGTGAATGGTATCATCACTTCTTCGAATATGTAATGGTTCAATCTTTCAACAAGTTTTTCTCCTCATTTTCAACTTGGTTTTGTGTCACTTCTTCAACTGGGTTCTCTTTCACTTCTACAGCTGACTTTTCTTTCACTTCTTGAAACCAGTATTCCTTTTCTTCATACAGGCAGTTCCTCCTTTCCTCCCTAAGTGCGATTATTTCCGCCAATATTCTTTCTTCCTCCTCCGTATCGTACTCATCCGATCCGTCTTCACCCAAGACAAATCCATCTTCTCCAGCATCTGAGCAAGGTTTTTCTTCAAATTCATTCATTTCAACATTTTCATCCATCTTCAATAGAGTTTAATGTGTTCACTCCGACGGGAAACTTTTAGCTGCTACTGCTTTGGAAATTTGACTGGAAATGATGGAATACCGCATTGTTGGAAGGTGAATAATAGCTTATCCAACAATGTTTCTACCAACAATACTAGCAGAAGTTTAAGGCAACAATGTCAATTGCTAACAAAACTAGATTTAAACAATGCTTTTTTTTTTTTTTCCAAAATTTTTATTGTAATCGTAATTTTATTAATTTTTTATTTTATTTTCGTCGGATTAACTTTTTAAACCATACTGAACATATTTAGATATTAATTAGGTTTATAGGTTAGTTGTGTCTGTCTGTATAAAAAATATTTCTATGGTACATCAAAGCCGAAATGTAGTGCGTAAAATAAAATGAGTTTTGTTGCCTATGTGCAAAAGCTATGTGAATAAGTGTTGATCAGGTTCTTGCCTAGCATCACACTAAAGAGGACGGGAAATCGAATAATTTTCCGCTTCGGTGAGGTTGCTAAAGTAACACTTCGCAACAACAAAAAAAAAAAAAATATCGTAACGTGGAAAACTAAATTTTCCGTCAAACAGGTCAAAGTAAAGTGATGATTAAAATGAAAAATAATCTGTTAAAAACAAAATTGAACCAATAAAAAATGAAATAATCCGCCAAATAAAATAAATGAATTTAAAAAATGAGTCGTTTCTGAGGAGCAGCTCCGTGCAGCAATAGGAATTTTTTCACCAAACCACTGCTACTACCACAATATTTACGTACCGTAGTATTAGTAAAAGGTATTTTAATGTACTTTTTCCCACTAGTATCACCAGGTGGAAGGTCACGGAAAGTCGAAGTGACCTCAAAAAACTCCTTTATTCGGCTAATTTTGTCTGACGGTTGGGCAAATTTGCGGACATAACTGCAGTTTTTGAATGCCCGAATGTAGCTTTTAGTTAGATCCACTTATATGTGCATACCCGTATTTTAGCATTCGGCAAAACTTGAAGTTCCATTCGGCAAATTTGGAATTTCAGCCCTCCCAAAAATTTAACTTCGAAATGCCCATGGGGCTTCGGTTCCCTGCTAAGATAATTTTCCCGTAGGCCCGTCATTTCAAGTTTTCCCGGGTGGGGAGCAAAGGGTAAAAACACAATACAATTTCACCAGAAAACAACAAAAGCCACACCCACTTATATGTAAATGCATTGATTTCTCAAAGTCGGGGGGGGGGGGAATTGACCCTCCTACCCCTCCTAAATGACGATGCCTGTTTCCCCGGTAATACTATGATTAACACAACTGGAAACTCGATAACTCGACACCCCAAGGGAATATGAAAACATGTCGAGTTAAGAGGGTGACCGAGGCCTCATAATTTCAACTCTAAAAGCATTTTCTGCATAGCTCATTTAATAGTGATTACCATTCATTGAATATAAATCCAAAGAAAAACATTTCCATTCTGCCTCAGCCCTGGATTAAGGCAACGCCTCCTAAATACTAAATGCTTAGCACATTTGCTTTGCTACGGTCATCGTTGCGTTGGTTCCATTTAAAGCGTCACCTTGCGGCCAGCCGATAATGCCGTTGTTATTTTTTGATTGGTTAATTTTTAATCTTAAATTTAGAAATGAACCAATCGTTAATTTCTCGAAGAACTGCGGTAGATGGCAGTGCTTTGTAAACCAAGGGCATTTTGCAGCTATTATCGATGGATCCAAACAATATTCGAATTAAATTTTTTGATTGGTTGATTTTTAAATTTAAATTTAGAAATGAACCAATCGTTAATTTCTCTTTCTCGAAGAACTCCGGTAGATGGCAGTGTATCGTGAACCAAGGACGAAATTTTGCTCTGTGTTAAAAACCAGAAAGTTGCAGGCATTTAGCATTTAGGAGGCGTTGATTAAGAGTGGTGACTGACTTTTGCTTGAAAGGGATAGGGTTTTCAAATGAATGACTATTGATAATATTCTTATGTATATGGAATGCCTCGAGAAACCAAACACAAAGTTTTGAGGAGGTAGCTACATTTAACGGATCTGGAGCATTGCAAGTGTTGCACGATATTTGAAGAAACTTCATCTTCTACTGTGCTTTGTAATGATTTGAAATTTGTGAAAATATTTGAAAAGAATTAAAGCATTTGTCCTCTACAAAATCTAGTTTATGAATAAACTTTTGTTAAACAGTAGAAAAGAGGTACATAATAAAGTAATTATTTTGAGGTGAATTACGCTCCAACACAAGATAAATAAAAAACAAAAGCGATAACAAAAATATATTCTTCTTTGTCCTTGCCGCTAAACTTTAGCTGGAGCTGTAACGTTTTATAACAAAAATACCATTTTACATAATTACATAATTGAATGATGCATTTTACCTGACATTGCTGAGAGGTCCTATGTCGTCGCCGAGCTCTGTGGCGAGGTTGCTGTTGTAGCAATCGTCATCTTTCAAGTCCATGGGCATGCTGTTCATCCTTACGAAAGGCATGCAAGTGCTGCTGCAAAAAGATAAAGTTATATTAAACCTCAAATGGAAAACGATCAAATCAACGTTGTGCCAAAAAAAATGATTCAAGTTTAACAAGAAGTTCTGTCAAGAACTAAACGAGCCTACTTTCCGTACATCGACATCGGCATTCTAGCATCTAATCAATATTCTCTTAAATATCTGAAACTGAAAATTATATCAAACATACCTTTTTAGCACTTAAAGCTGATTTCTAAAAGCAAAATATACCCCTCCCTCTCATCAGGTGAAATGGACACGTAAAAAGTAAATAAACGAGTAAATAAAGTTTTGTCGCACCTTTTAAAGAATGTAACTGTTATAGTTCTTCCGTAGAAATATTTCACAATCGTTTTCAAAAGAAAAAAAAGAATAAATAAAATAAAAGTACGAAGAACATCAAAACACATTTTATCAAAAAAAGAAAAAAAACCTCGTTCGTTAATAAAATGTCTCGAATTTTATTTTTAATCCGTTGCCAGTTGTTAAATATAAATAAAGAATAAAATGCTCTAGTGAATGAACAATTTTTGTAATCAAAAAAAAAAAAAAAAAAAAAAAAAAACATCGTCTGCCAAAAAAAAAAAAAAAAAACAGCGTAAATGAAGCACAAATTATGACACATTAATACAGCAAATAGCAATTTCAAGGCTACAACGGAGTCAATGACTTCTTCATAAAATGTGCTGTATACGCGTTAGTTTTTAACTTCAATCACAGACTAAACTTTGATCATAAGAGCACATAACACTGTTCACAAACTAAACTTGGTGGCGCAGCCGTCCATGGGGGTATAAGCCGGCCTTGCTCATCTTAGTTTTGGTGACCGAGGCTTTCGGAGATCAAAGCATACGCTCCGGTTAGGTGACCAGACGAACGCGGAACTCCAGGGTTTACTTCCCAAGCATGCGTGGTACTTATTCTATTAACCAGGTGAAAGGTGAAAAGATGAAAGGTTGTATCAAATGTGCACAACCCGGGAATAACACTTCATCACACTGAAAAATGTTAAGCTTATTTCTCTTGATCAACAGTGTTCGGTAAAAGTATGCGTTATTCAAATTAGAAATTTCGATAATGTAGGTCACAAAGCTGCAATGATTAATTTAGTGTAGTTATTAGAAGGAAGAGCTTGGAATATTTAAATTTCTTACACTAATGTAATATAATCCTATAATATAGTATAATACTGGAGCATACTGTTTCAAAAATGTGTATGATGTAACAAGCTAACGCCTAAATGTCTGGTAAGAATTTGGATTTGCCTATAAAATGATGATACGTGTGCAAACTCATGAGACCTTTAAACATTAGTTTCCCTTCTGAAATTTTCATAAAAAGGCTTTATTACTTAATATAACAAAATCTCACTTGAATGAATGTCGGTAGAATAACTGTTCTGAAACAACAAATTTTGAATGTATCGAAATTTAACACATTGCATTTTTTACCATCGGTTAACTGAATTTTTAACATATTTTAACTACGTTGATATTTTAAACGTCCATTCAACAATAGGCGTTACCGTTTTTTCAACGTTGAAAAAAAGGTTGAAAATTAGCATAAACAACGAGACATAGTAACGTTGTTAACACGTTTGATATCAACGTTGTTTCAACGGAAAGTGTTAACTTTATTTTAAAGTTGAAACATTCGGTTGAAAAACAGCATAATCAACGAGACCTATTAGCGTTGAAAACACGTTTGATACTAACGTTGTTTCAACGGTTTGCGTAACGTTTTTTCAACGTTTGAATAAGGTTTAAACAACGAATGTGCGCTACTTGGGTTTAGATTAATCAGTGTCAAGTAATTAAAAGTGTTCTTTTAAATAGTGTAAAAGTTTTAAAACAACGTTTTCATGGCGTATTTTTGGGTCAATTTCACAATTAAACACTCAAAAATAAAGAATCGTTGAGCATTATCAGCACTTGAGAGATCAAGTGGGTCGTTTCAGATTGTGTTTCTGAAAATTAGGCTGTATTGTTTTAAAGTTTGCGAACCTCCGACCTAGATCTCTTTCTTTGGAACAAAAGCCGACTTAGTGACGTTTTTTGGGGCCAAAACTACTATATTAGTACAGTTATTGGTATCTAATATATTTTTTTTTTTGGCCATTAAATGCTAATATTGGAGAAATATCGAAATTCCATTAACAATTACTGCTGCCAAACCAATACTAAAGGCGGTAAAAAGGGCTGATAGCCAGGCTCCTGTTTGAAAGATCTTTACTCTTGCCAGAATTATCTACCATCTACTTTAGTAATAAGATGCATCGAGCTTCTTTAAAATTGAGCTTAAATACTTACTGGTTTCAATAAACAGTGACACAACATCAATATGTGGTACAAAATAAGTTTTCATTTTTAAGTAGAATAAAGACACGAAACAAAATAGTGGAAGCATCATACCTAATATATTCTACATCAGGCGTCGTTTCTCCTGTTACTTTTATGGCTTGAAGACTTCGAGCAAACGCCTAAACAATAAAAAGGGGAAAGCTTAAGCCTATGATCATTAAGAAATCAAATCTAAAATGATACTAGATAGACTTATAGCAGAATTTTTGACGATTTATAGTGAAGTTTAGAATAGATAACATTTCATAGAAGAAAAGTTTGTCGTTAACTTTGCATTTATTTGTTACTTTTACTACAAAAAATTACTCACCTCACCATTTTCTGGAGGGTCACCATTTCCGAATGTGCTCGTAACAACTAATAGAAGGGTTTCGTGCTCAAGGTTAATGATATCATAATCAGCCATACATATCACCTACAAAGATTGAACATTATGTATTTTCCTGGGAATAAACGATATACATTTTAGTGAAAAGAGCAAATTCTTTCCAAACGATTCAGTGGATTTTGTTTGCATTCCAGTAAGAATTTGTCTAACCATTAATCCTTTAAAATATCAATAGAACAAATGAAGTTGTAATTAGAAGGTACCAAACAACCTAAAATCTTTGAAGGCAAAACATTCATTTAAAAAGGGGGGGGGACAATAGTTTTAGAAGATAACTAAAGTAAACTATGTTACTTCCCAAGTAGCACAAAAAACGTTTAAACGTTTTATAAACGTTTTTAATCCGTTGTCACAACGTTAATAACCATTTTACAACCTTTAAAAAACGAAGTGTGCTACTTGGGTTTAAAGTGGTCGGAATCAGCCCTTCTAGAAAAACCTTTCAACTCTTTTAAGCTTTTTAGTAACGCTATCTACTTCTTACTGCCAAGGTAGTATTTTGTATGAAACCCAACATAAAAATATAACCTATGCTTGCCCAAGTTTTATCTTCCAATTAACCCAAGTAGCACAAAAAACGTTTAAACGTTTTATAAACGTTTTTAATCCGTTGTCACAACGTTAATAACCATTTTACAACCTTTAAAAAACGAAGTGTGCTACTTGGGAAGAGTTGAATCGTGCCATTGCTGCGGTCTATCGCTGGTATGTTAACTTTACTTTAGCTATATGTTTGTTTCCCAAGTAGCACACTTCGTTTTTTAAAGGTTGTAAAATGGTTATTAACGTTGTGACAACGGATTAAAAACGTTTATAAAGTGTTAAAAAGTTTTTTGTGCTACCTGGGTTGGCTCTCTTCGCTGGAGGAAGAAAGAAGTTTTCTGCCCCCAGCTCGTTTCCTGCCTATTCCAGACTGATGAGTTTTCAATGAGAACAGAACTGCAATCGCTGGATGGTATAACTAATCTGGCGATGCGAATGTATTTTAAAACATATTTAGTGCAATACAGTGAACTCTCACTTACACGACGCCCCATTTATGCGCCTTTTTCGCTTATACGACGATTTTGAATGGTCCCAGCACACTCCATAGCAAAATAATGATAGTTTCGTTCGTTTATGCGTCGCTCTAAAGATAAATATTTCACTTATGCGCCGAATTTTCCATAAAATGTAAGAAAATTTATTTGAATCGTTTATTTCGAAAAGGTAACATCTCTATTTTGATCTCCTCTGTCTCTTTAGAAAATTAAACAGCGCACGGTTATATTTTTGAATGTCATAATCAACGAAAAAATGCCTTTAGTTAAGTACACAATTACTGCAATAATTTACCAAATAACCATTGACTATGACATTCAAAAATATAACCGTGCGCTATTTAATTTTCTAAAGAGACAGAGGAGATCAAAATATAGATGTTACCTTTTCGAAATAAACGATTCATTTATTTTCATTTAAAAAATAAGCGTTTTTCTTTACTTTCCTCTTTAATCTTTCGCCTTTATTGCTCACGAAAGGCATTTTTTCCGCATGAACTAGGGTTCTGAGAGGGACAATTATCTATTATGCATCGTTTTAAAGGGAACAGTTTGTAATTAGGTATGCTACAACTTTTGTTTTCTCTTAATCATTATAGTTACGTTACAGTAATTGCCAAAACTGTAGAAAAAATGTCCCTTTTCTATAGAAACATTCTTATTCACTCTCTCATTAGAGCCTATGTTGAGTTATAGTCTTTTAAATAGGCTTGTTCACTTATACGTCTCTCTCACTTATGCGCCTTTTTCTGTTGGTCCCTTGGGCCGGCGCATAAGTGAGAGCTCACTGTATTATCTTTTATTTCAGTAAGGAGTCACAGTACTAATAATGTGTATTGCAATCAATACAGCTGTAAGATTTTCTAGGCTGATATCTTCTATTGCTTAAAATACATTTCATCGTTTGGATCAAAGTTTTTCACTTACTGTTGCATTGAAACCGTGAGAAAAAATATCACCCAACATTTTTGCGTAGCGTTCCGACTTCCCAGTCTCGGTAGCGAACAAAATGGTAGCTTTTATCCTTCGAGATAAGGCCATTCCAAACAGGTTGGAAGTAAACTTGACTGCCCTGTAAAATAAATAACACCAAAATTAGTTAATTATTATTGCAGCATATGCAAATAAAAAGCTGTTTAGATTTAGGTTGTTATATCTTCCAAAATATACTTCATCGTAAATTGCATAGAAAGAAGTGGTCAGCAGTTTTGCAAAATAAGGAGGGGGAGGAGGGGGAACACAGATATTTTTCTCAACATCCATTTCAAAGACATGAAAGTAGTGTGCCATTTGATAGGTGCTGTGGAAAATGATATCTTAATATCTTAATTCCACTTTGTATGCTAACTACTTTTGCTTAGTTACAAAAAAAAAAAAGAACATAAAAAGGGCAATACTCACGCGTTTAACAAAAAATAAAAAATATATAAAGAAGGAAGATCATAAATAAGTAAAAATAACGTACGCATATAAGACTTATGACATCATTAGCTAAATGACTGCATCATAGAATTTGAAATTACTTCGAGTGACTAAAATACATAGCCTCTCGTGAAACTAAAAACTTTCTTTACTCGTTGTTCGCAAGAAATAAAGACTTACCTAGCGATCTCTTTAAATCTAAATTTTCTTGATGGTGTTCGTGGGCCATTGCCTGCATTTTCCCTGTCCTTCTCCCAGATGTGAGTCTTCCATGGGGGATCCTACAAAATGGAGAAACATCTCATGTATCCAATTTTTCAATTAATATTTTCTCACAGTCTTGAAAAAAGGGGGAGACAACCTACCAATCGGCATCACTAGGCAGATGTTGCTTATCACAACTGCTTGAGTCAGAAGTTAACTGAATCTAAACCAACGCTTCCTAAATACTGAATGACTAGAACATTTGCTTCGCTATCGTCGAGATGGGTTCCACTTCAAACGCCACCTTGCGGCAATCCGATAATGCCGTTGTTATTTTTTGACTGGATAATTTTTAAATTTAAATTCGGAAATGAACCAATCGTTAATTTTTCGAAGAACTCCGGTAGATGGCAGTGTATCGTGAACCAAGGGCACTTTGCAGCTATTGACGATGGATCCAAACAATATTCGAATTAAATTTTTTGATTGGTTGATTTTTAAATTTAAATTTAGAAATGAACCAATCGTCAATTTCTCTTTCTCGAAGAACTCCGGTAGATGGCAGTGTATCGTGAACCAAGAACGAAATTTTGCTCTGTGCTAAAAACCAGAAAGTTGCAGGCATTTAGTATTTAGGAGGCGTTGATCTAAACATAATGCCGCATTGTAAAAAGTGAACTGTTGTTTTTGCAGTAAAAAACTGGCTGCAGAGATTCATATTTAAAACTGTAAAATGCACAATAATGAACTGTAAAACTCGCAATTTTGGTTTCTCAATGTAATGTTAGCAATTTTAGTTTATTGCCGCAAAATTTAGCTCAATTATACTGTAAAAACAACAGTATAATACTGGCAGCAGAGGCTCTAGTTTAAGGCAGGAACTCAAGTGAAACCGGCGATCGCAAAAATTGCAATCGCTACTGGAAGTCGAATTACATTAGAACGTTTCTTGACAAAAACATCGTGACGTCAGCGTGACGTTTGCCTACGAAAAACGAGCTAGATAAAACGTCACAGCCTACTTGACGAATAAGAAGAGATCGCTGACTGCTTGTGAGCTCTTATTGGCTCCATCCGTAGTGACGTCAGTGCCAAGTTAAGTTGCATTCTAGCAATTAGCATTTATAGCGATTGCAACTTATCCAAATTTTTGGAATTTGCGATTGCAATGGTGGTGTAGCCAATAAGAGCTCACAAGCAGTCAGCGATCTCCTCTTATTCGCCAAGCAGGCTGTGACGTTTTATTTAACTCGTTTTTCATAGGTTAACGTCACGCAAACGTCACGCTGACGTCACGATGTTTTTGTCAAGACGCGCTCTAATGTAATTCATTTCCAGTAGCGATTGCAATTTGCGCTCGCCTGTTGCACTTGAATTCCTGCCTAAAACTGTACGGTAATAAACTATAAAATTAGCAGTTTTACAGTTTATTACTGTAAAATAAGCAATTTTACAGTTTAGTACTGCAAAAATAGCAATTTGACAGCTTATTACTATAACATTAACTGCATTATACTGCAAAAACAACATTCATCTTTTACAGTGCGTTAAAGAGTTTTTGAATTATGTAATATCAATTCCTTCTTTCAAAATAGTCCGTCCTCTTCGACTTACTCTCTGCCCATATAGTTTTTCTAAATTAATATTTACTAGGTATACATCGACTTCAGAAAACAATAATACGCATTTCTTTTGTAGACGTCATATAGATATTGTCATGCAGATTTTAATTAAAATTTCTTAAATTAAAGATATTTAAATGAAATCATTTTACTTTATTTTATTTAAGAAAAAAATACTCTTCTTTAATATTTTTAAGTAGTATACTTTGAGTAAATGCATATATTTCTTACTACATAGATAAGTTCTCTTCATGATTGTTTAATATATATCATGGTAGAACTTTCAGATAATTACTATTTATTAGTGTTCTTTATGGTATGATTTTTAGTTTGAATAAAAAAAAATTGTAGATGGACTGAAACTTTGGAAACATTATAACTTTTAGAGAGGCAGAGAAATCACTTGATGGCCATTCTTGATTGGGAAAATTTCTTAGAAACGAATTTACTCGTTATTATTAGTGTTATTATTATTACTAGCGGTACCCGCACGGCTTCGCCCGTGGTATAAAATTCAAAGTTCATCTGTAAAATAATTGATATAGCAGAAAAAATACTCTATTTTAGTAAGAATTCAACTATAATTCCTTCAAAGTACGATATAAAAATCTGGTATGGACCCAATACTACTTCCCTTTACGTGTAAATTTCTTAGTAGATGCTTTAGGTGCTAAAATAGTGCTTGCAATGAGCAAGATAGCAATTCAAGCATTTACATCCCTAGTTTGCCACGAAACAATGCAAAAATATGTTTTACAATGATTAACCTTCTAAATATCGCTGATTTTAACATCATTCAGAAGATTTTTCGCAAAATATCGCCGATAGCGCCAAATTGAACACAAATTAAAAAAATATTTTTTTCTGCCAAATTTGTCGCCAACTTGGTGACATGTCGCCAAATTGGCGTCAAACACTTGGCGACCAAAAGTTTGGCGATATATCGCCAAGTGATCGCACCAATTCATATCACCTTTGTCTGCATTGAAATTAACTCTGATTTACCCTATAAAAGGGGTAAAACACCTCCTTGGGAACATTCGAATGCAACCCTAAGGGGAGGTGCACAAAAATAAGCCAAAAGAGAAAATAAGAACAATTTTGTTGCTCACAGAAACCAACAGAAATCTTACCAAAGTTTAAAAGAAGAAGAAAGTCTTCTTTCCAAACTTCAAAAACAAAATAATACATTTTCCGAAATGACACACTCTAGAAAGAACGTTGCAATATCGCAATTTATACGATATTTTTATAATTTACCGAGTTTCAATTCCTTAAAAACTGAAAAAATAAAACCAGACGATTTTTTTCCAACAGTTAAATAACTCATTTTAATAAGGCTAGGAGTTTGGATTGCTACAAAAACAAATACATTTTGAAAATTATTAAGGGAAAAAGAACGAAAAAAAGGTATTAAAACGTAACCATGGTAACAACATGAAAACTTCATTTCCGGTTGTGATGAAACAATTAATTTTATCTTTATTTTCAAATTTTATTTTCGAGCTTAATCATTTTAGAATCGTTTGGCTTGCTTTGCTCTAGGTAAGCCTTGAATTTCCGGGATTCTAAAAACAACTATCCCAGCTCTTCTAATACTCGTAGAAACTTCTAATTGATATCATTTTTAGTAGAAAATTTTAAGCTTTCGAATGACATAAGACTTGAAAATGTGTATGAAATATTTCTTTGAATTCGTATAAAAAATGAGCCAAGAATTAGAATAGAAAGAAAAACGAAATAGAATTTTCAGAAAAACTCTTCGAGACGCAGACACCCATGTTACGATCTAATTTTATGCCAAATTTTAAGAAAATCGGTTTTGGCCCTAAGCGGGTCACAGACAGACAGACAGACCCACCTTCAGTTTTATTATTAGTAGAGATTATTATTATTATTGTTTTCGTTAACGCTAATTACATCATTGATATTATGATTATCATTATTACTAATACCATTATTGTTTTGTTTTGTGTGGTTGCAATGCTTTGTATCCCTTGAGATTTGTTTTGAG
This sequence comes from Uloborus plumipes, assembly GCA_038373865.1. Taxonomy (NCBI): domain Eukaryota; kingdom Metazoa; phylum Arthropoda; class Arachnida; order Araneae; family Uloboridae; genus Uloborus; species Uloborus plumipes. The sequence continues at coordinate 34,592 of JAXGGA010009532.1, forward strand.
CATACTTTAATTTAGCAAATTTTGTTAGAACTACACACACAAGACATTCTGAAAAATGCTTTTTGAATATCCAACAAATGATTCCATTCGGAAAGAAACGTCCATCCCCCCCTTCACCCTTACCGAGCAAAGAACCCCTAAACTGACCGTTTAATTCAACTTTACTTTAACTTTTTAGTTAATTTTTATCTGTATTAACTGAAACGTAACTATATTTATTGAGTCAATTGACCTTCAACATTGTAAGTTTATGTTATTCCATAAAAACATAGCTTCTTTCTACCAGCACTACTAATGCCATTATTACTGTTATTATTGTATTATTATTAGAATTATTATTACAGTAGAGAACCAATTATGCGGGATGTTTGGGACCACAGCTATTCCGGATAACTGAATTTCCCGGTTTTCTGGATCGCTACGAAGCGATATTTGCCAATTGTTTATAAAACCCAAGTTACTATAACAAATAAATGCATCCTGAAGAGAAAACGATCCAGAAGTGCTCATAGATATTACACTATTAAAAATTTCTGAGCTATATGCTACTTATATGGTATTTATGAAGAAACCGTTCATATTCATAAAGGCATTTCAAAAGAAAAAAAAAACTCTTCATTTTTTAGAAATTGCCGAAAATGCGTATTTTAAAAAGTGGCGGAAAAATCGACAAAATTTTGCCGGTTTTCTGGTTTCCCGGTATTTTGGTTCCCGGATAAAAGGTTCTGTACTGGATATCAATTCAAATACTTTGTATATTAAGAGAATGTTTATGCAAAAACTCATTCGTTTAGCAAGTTTCGTTAGAACCGACTCTGAAAAATACGATTCGAACATCCTGCACATTATTCAAATCGGAGAGAAATCTCATTGTCGCGCACCATACTATATCCTACTCACCTGATATTCATAGCTGGGCTTGAGGTTGTAGTAGAGCATCTCTTGGTGGAAGACGGGCGTCAGGCTGCCACTCAGAGGGGGCACGATCCACACCCAGTCGGCCGGACACCCGCCCCGCAGCCGGATCTCGTTCTCCCAGTGCTTCATGAAAGACTCCGACGCCGTGTGGTGGTCCACGATCGTCACATTGGCCCGCTGCAACAGACAATTAATTATAAGGGTCTTCAAGGGATTATTGGCCTTCAGGACTAAGAAAGACTCCAATTGTGATATTTTTTTATTTTATTTTATTTGTTTTTTACAACGAAGAATTTTTGAAAGTACAGTGAACTCTCACTTATACGTCGCCTCATTTATGCGCCTTTTTCACTTATACGACGATTTTAAATGATCCCAGCAAATTCCATAGCAAAATAATGATAGTATTCGTTTATGTGTCGCTCTAAAGATAAATATTTCACTTATGCGCCGAATTTTCCCTAAAATGTAAAAAATTTAATTTATTTTCTTCAAAAACTAAGCTTTTTTCTTCACTTTCCTCTTTAATTTTTCGCCTTTATTGCTTACGGAAGGAATTTTTTCCCCATGAACTAGAGTTCCGAGAGGGACAATTGTGTATTTTGCATCGTATTAAAGGGAACAGTTTGTAATTAGGTATGCTACTATTTATGTTTTACCTTTATCATTGTAGTTACGTTACAGTAATTGTCAAACCGTAGTAGTATGTCCCTTATCTATAGAAAACATTCTTACTCATTCTCCCATTAGAAACTATGTTGCGATCTAGTCCTTTAAATAGGCTTGTTCACTTATACGTCTCTCTCACTTATGCGCCCTTTTTGTTGGTCCCTTGGGCAGACGTATAAGTGAGAGTTCACTGTATAAAGTTTCATTTTTCATGCTTTTCTCAGTTGTAGGGTCAGTGTCGATTTGAAGGCTCGGTTGACCGTCACGATGCATTTTATAGGCCCATTTGCTTGTATGTAAAACATTTCTCATATGCATTTTTGTATCCCATTTGTTGCCCCTATGATCGTGGGGGCCACTCACAATTATGACATTTACTCCACGGTAAACCCGTCACTGTGTATGATAACTTTGTGCAAGTTGAAAGAGAAAATGGGCTCTCTACTCTAACTTTCCTGTGAGAAAAAAACAGCCCAGTAATGCCTAGCGTCCCTTTTTAGGGACGGTCCAAAAAGGGTCTGAATTTCCCCAAAATGAACATTTCAACCAAATAATAGTGTTCAATGAGTACCTTGGTATTGTCTCATTGCGTTATTAACAGATTGCAGCATATAACCATTGCAAAGTGTGTTCCGTAGCAGTTTTAATTTGATCTTTGTCAAAAATGACATCGTTCACAATCTCAAGGAAAAAAGCTAAGTTTTCAAAGTTATTCCCAGCTTCCCAGTTTATGTTAATTGCTGATTTTATTTCTTTTTGTCTTTTTAAATATTATATCGTAGGCAGAAAAAAAATTAGTAAAAAAGAGTATGTACCCTCTGGGGTCTACCGTAACTTTAAAGGGACGATTTTTCTTTCCTCAATTAAAAAAATATTTTTTGCATAATATTTATTTTATTATTTTTCCTGTCCATTAAACACTGTTTGTAACCAGTATACAAAATATCGTTGGAAAAAAATGTCAGGCATTAATGGGTTAAGGTCGGTTGGAGTAATGGGGAAAAATGGTGTAAATGGGAACAAACTCTTTTATCACAGTCGTGCTCATTTTTGAAACTGAATTTTTGGTGAGTGACTATTTGGTAAATTGTAGAAGACATTCTGAGACTTTCCAGTGTTTCTAAACAATTGTGTAGGCGTCAGTGTTTCTTAAAGATGACATGCTGATTTTTTTTATTTCAGTAATCTTACGTTTTTCTCTCCAGCAGGTCTACAAATACGAAGTAACTGGTTTCAGTTACTTTTATTTGCCATGTGGGAGCTTATTAAAAACATTTATTTATGCATTTCCCCTTACGAGCTATTTTTTTAATTGCGGTTTCGATATTTCCATGTATACCATTAATATTGTACGCTGCAGAAAGTGGAAACAACAAAGTTTGTCTTTTTATCATTTTTTTAGAATTATATTTTGATGAAAAGGACACTTTTGTGGGCATTTTTTTTTATATAAATTGAGAAATCTTTTTATTTTATGCATGATTTTTCTTTTAAAATGATTTCCGATTGCATTTGGAGTCATTGCGTTGCTTGTGTTGAAATAGCTACATATTAATTATTGTTGAAGTAGAATTCCTTAAGTTTTCGAACCGACTTTGATTTTAGCAATTATCTACCGATAACAATGTCATAAGGAAATAAACGGAATGTTTGTATTAATCCCCAACTCAAAGGGATAAAAAGAAACGCGCTGGAGTAAATAGAAATCTCACTGCTTTCGCAAAAAAAAGTCTAAAACTAAATTTTTCATACCAGAATACAAAATGTCGTCTTGGACACAATGTAAAAACAAATTACCGTCCAATTTATCAAAAAGAGAGGGAAGGATCTAAAGTTGAAACATTGTAATTCCGTTTTCCTTTACCCAGATAACCATATTTGTATTGCATATTTGCGGAACAAAAAAATAAATAAATAAAAAAAAAACATGTTCACATTGTTTTAAAATCATTACTATTATTTTATCAAATTATCACTTACGATTTTGAAAAACCAATTACGTTGCATTGTTGAGTTCTGCCTGTGTAATACTTTAAGAGCCAGATTCGCATTCACACGTCTCGCCAAGCCCACTTTAGGAATTGAAACAAGGAATTTCATGTGAAAATTATAAGATTTCAGATTAAGTGTTGCAGCGATCAATGGGAAGCATCAACAGCATAGTATAAGAACGCACATGTGTACATGTAGACGCAATTTATTTACGATAATTTATTCATTAATTGATTTTCATTTAGATAATTTAGATTATTGGCTCAAAAAAAATGTAGTGATTTAATCAACGTTAAGAAAACCGTTTCCTTGAATTCTTGCCCTTTTTTTAGAAGGGGGAAGTTCTGGTTTTCCTCCGCCTCATACACGACGAATCTCATAAGTGATGCTGCAGAGTTAAATAATTTTGTTTGATCATGTTTGTATACGGTTGTAGTATGGTCCGTATTACTAACTTTGATCTTCATAGCATTTGATCAGCTAGTTATATTTCGTCTTAACAAAGTTTAGCGAGATAAGTTATTTTCTTCCATTTCTAATATGTTTCCTTTGTCGATTTCTAATTATTTCCATCCCAGTTTTGAAAAAAAAGGGACTAAATTGTATTCTCACTGTTCTAGTCTAAATCTTGAGAGATGAAAAATTTCTTTTTTTGCTGCCATGTCAATTGTATAAATTGTGTATCCAAAGAAAACTTTTTAAATAGTACGATAACTACTGATACGAGGCTAAATTTTCATAGAATTTTATTGAAGTTTCTTCATTAAAAATAAATATCTATCGAGCAGATGCATGCGGTTGAAAGATAATTTGCGCATAAATTTTATGTGCATTTGATATACTTTACAAAAATATGAATACATTACATTTTACATTTAAAAATGATTTTCAAATTTATAATTGTTATATGCCGCTGATTTGGAAAAATAAATCTTCGCATCAGTGCAACTCCGAGTTCGTAAACGACGCATATTGAATTTAGAAAAAATACTATATTCCCTAAATCATAACTAGCTCCGTTCTAATTACGTCGTTGTTAGGAAAAATAATCACCAAACATACCTGTACGTAGAAAAAAAAATGAAATTATAGTTAGAGAGAAAATGCTACTCATTACTTATTTTCAGCTCCAAATAAATTGAAATGGTTGTGACTGCGTTGATTGGGAAACTTAATTTGCTTTCTCCTACCCAAGCGACAAATTATGAAACGATATTATTTATTGAGAGAAAACTATAATTAAAAGTCCAAGGCTGTAGCGTTTTACTTTGTGAGTATTCATAGACAATTTCGCTTTGGAGGAAAAAAAAAGGTTGCTTTTGATGGATCATTAAGATGAATTGGAAATGATTCAGGCCACAGAACCAATTACGCGTTTATGTCTCCAAAAAGTTTTTGTTTTTTCAATTCTTGCTTAGTGGAATAGGTATTTCCGTTAAAATGCTCGTTCAAACTGAAAGATGCAATTAATGGTTTAGAAAAACGGAGAATAATTAACGTGCAAGTCTCATTCGGTTAAAAATGATCACAAGAATGATATGAGAAACGTCTATATAAAACGATTGGGATTGTTTTTTACAATTACCAATATGAAATTAAAAATTAAAAAATCCCTTGACTCCGAATGTTGACCTCATATTTAAGATGAATTTCTGGTATTTGCAGATCAGAATACTACATAAAATATAAATACAGGGTGTTTCATATTGAATGGGACAAAAAGAGTTGCACATTAATGGATTTATTCAACCGAAGCAAATTTATTCTGCATCTACAGTTACACAAGTTTTAAAATTAATTAAAATGTAAACTAAAAATTAATTTCAGAGGAACCTAAACAGCGGATAACTACAGTGTAGTTCGCCATCACAGTGGAATGCTATCACAAATGTGGCAGAAGCAAGCTCGTTATTTAGGGAGGGCAGGGGGGATCAATTGCCCCCCCCCCCCGATTTTGAGAAATCAATGTATTTACATAAAAGTGGGCGTGGTTTTCTTTGTTTTCCGGTGAAATGGTATCGTGTTTTTACCCTTTGCCCCCCCCCCCCTGGAAAAAATTGAAATGACGGGCCTGGGCAGGAGTTTGATTACCGTGTAGACATTTGTCTTGTCACTGGAGGAGTACGTATTGAACACTTGTAAAAATTTGATAAAATGTAGTTTTGAGTTAAATTTGAATTTTCTAAATATATTAATTACAACGTTCGCAATCGTGTTTTCTTTTCATCTCATTCATAATTAAGCACCCTGCACTACGTCCACATTATTTCTAGATTATATGGGAAACACGGAAAAGGAAAGAAAATCACACTTCGTGAAATATGCTGGCCGCAAAAGCAGAATCCAGAAAGAAAATTAAAAATCCTTTTGAAAGCTTTTTTTATTTTTCAAGGTGTTCTGAACACAGCTCGAAAAATAACTTTAAAAAAGTAATGCAATAAATATTGTGAATTTTATTATATCCTGGCTCATATCTTACAAAAAGCGAAGTATCATTTGCTTATAGGGTCATTCCATGGTGACTAATGTAACATTCAGAGTTGATTTTGCAACTGTTTCTACTTGTAACTTATTTACAATGCACATGGATTTACAATGTACATGGTATCTATGTAGCATTTCTGCTAAGAATTAAAAACAAAATTACTGACAGTAGATATTTTTTAACCAAAATAGCAGCGTGACTAACGTAACATTTTTGCAACCCTGAAAATGAATGCTCATGTCGTGAGGCAAAAATGTCTCAAAGTTGAGCAAGTGTTAAAAATTGAATGATATAGTTGAAAAATGTGTAAAGTTGGCTTTTAAAAACATAAACTACATTTATTAAATCTTAATTTTTTTTAGTCGTAAGTGTCACTTTTACTCAAGATGGAGTGTGACTAACGTAATGTGACTAACATAACCGCTATTATGGCTAATTTCAGTGATAATTACAATACTTTTTCAAAATTTTTTAACTTCTTATGTTGCATGATTTTTATCTATTTATTTATTTAATTATTTTTTGATACTTTTTTCACTTCGGTATTTTTTTCTTCGGCTGAGGTTAACATTTCTATGGAAAGACCCTGTATGCTTTTAGCATCAACTCCCAAATGAGGAGCTAATGAATGTTTCTTTTTTTTTCTTTGCAGGTGTTAATTACATCTCATGAATCTGTACAAGAAATGAAAAGAAAAAAAAAGATTGCTATAGCTGTGGACAGTGATAGAACCTTTAACTAATTCAGTTTTGTCATTGATCACTTGAAGAAGGTCCTTTGATGATGATGATGATGATGATGAAATTCATATAATCATAAGAAAGATGTTGAAAAAAGTTTCGTGATAATCACAGGATGGTAGTTCATTCCAAAGGTTGCTCAAGTAGCATCAACTCATCGGATTTTGCTCGGTCGATCAACGAACTCCTCGTAAACTGATCCCGTAACGCACGATGACATCGTTCCGATCAGTATCCGAGCACGGTTTTCGATGAGCTACTTTTCATCGGAAAGCGATATCCTTCCGATCAACTTTCCCGATGAAAATAAGGCGAGCATCCAAAATTGATCCTAAATCCATCGGCACGGTACTGCACTGCTCGTAAATTGCTTCAAATCTCATCGTATTTCGAGCAAAACTCATCGGATTCCGCTGCTCGGATTCTGTTTGTCCGATGAGACGTATTGGAGCAATTCCCGATGAGAACTCATCGAATCCGATCATCGGCCAATGAGAATTTCATCGGGTTTTGATGAATGGCCGATCATCGGACGATGAGATTATGCTGCTAGGGTGAGCTCCATTCAGAACCAAATGCACTTCCGCATTACCCTCAAGGGGTAAACATTTTCAAGGTCATAGCCCACCGTTTCAGAGGAGCACTACTGCCGTATTAATCGAAAATGTGGTACCTGCAGACGATCCATAAACTGAGATATTGCTGGTTAAAGTTTTGCCCCACCATGTATTTGATTCAGATGATAATTTTTCAGAATGTTTTTTTAAATATTTCTTGTTCTCAAATGACCATAAAACATCGGAGCAATATTGGAGCAATTCCCGATGAGAACTTATCGAATCCGATCATCGGCCGATGAGAATTTCATCGGGTTTCGATGAATGGCCGATCATCGGCCGATGAGATTATGCTGTTAGGGAGCTGAAGCATACACTTAAAAAAATTCTCAAACTACCACCTCCTTTATCTTCGAATTTCGGTCGTGACTACCGATGACCGCTTTATGCAGACTTTGCACTGAATCTAAAACTATAAGGGCCGTGCTCCACATTGACGTAAAACAGAAAAATAAAGCAGAAACATAAAATAGATTACATAGTGTTCCTATGGAAAGTACCCGGATTTTCGGTATCTGCCGGAGGTTTCGGTCGCGTTTTACGCTGATGTGGAGCATGGCCCCAACTGCTTAAAATAAATACTGTACCTCAGAACCAGACTAACGTAAATCCATTTTCGTCATTTTTCAGTAGAGGGCGAAAACGATTGTCGGATACATGCAAAGGATGGGACTCGCGCTCTTTTCACGCCGCTAAATAATTGTGAAGGAATTTGTTTCATAGAATACTGTTTTAATGGGTCGATGTGGAATACGATTCTACATACAATGAAGCAAAAAATGTGAAAATGGCCATTGTTGGACTTACGTCGTTCTGGTTCTGAGGTACAGAATATACACACAAGCAGCAGCATTTCTTTATGCACTTACTTGGTAGCTGTAAATGACAGCCAAGTTGACTTCGACCACAGCTCGGTCCTTCCAGAGAGTAGATGGGGCTCTCGTATCGATTTGAAGGCGCGATGCTACTTCCTGTTAAATAAAAACATTACGGTGGAAAATTGGATTGGAAATCAGTGACAAACGGGTTTCCACCATTAACCCTTTAAGCGGTCCATTATTTTACCAGAAATGCTTCCAAAAAAGGCATATTTTTTTATTGCATATAGTTAAGTACTATCCTTAACAGAACAAGAATATTAAGAATTTTTAATATTTTTTTTCGTTTTTAATGCTTTTACAACATTTTTTATTTTACAATTTTGGTCACAAGGCCCCTAAATGTTTGATTTTTTCAAGTACATTCTACATGCAGTGAGAATGGTTTACAAATTATGCAAAACTTTCTCTCCAAATGTAGTTCAGCATGTAACAAAACAGTATTTTCCTCATATATTCCATCCATAATTTCCATAAGATTCACAAGCACCCCATACAGTAGAACAAAAAGTTCCCACTTTCCCGCTACATAGAAAAGCCCGGATGAAAAGTATTTCATTTACATCGACAAGCCACACCATCTGTTGAAAAATAATACTACTAAATAGTCTCTTTCAATAATGAAAAATTCGGGCAAACCAGAAAAGGAAATCAGAAAATATCGATGCCCGTACACCGTACGGGCAAACTAGATGAGGCCAATTTAGGGTAGCACGTACACTGTACGGGCAAACTGCTTAAAGGGTAAAGTAGTAAGATATCCTCCCTAAGCCAGGGCTAAGGCAGCATTACATGAAATCTCGACCATATTACCCAGTGGCTGCACTGCAAAAAATGAGCTGCTGTTTTTACAGTATACTGGCAGTCGAAGTTCCAATTTGAAACTGTAAAATACACATTAACAAATTGTAAAACTAGCAATTTTACAGTTTCTCTTTGTAAAGTTGCCAATTTTACAGTTTATTCCCGTAAAATTATGCTGTATTATACCGTAAAAACAGCAGTATAATAATGGCAGCAGAGGTTCAAGTTTAAAACCGCAAAATGCACGGCAATAAACTGTTAAATAAGCAAGTATACAGTTAATTACTGTAAAATTAGCAATTTTACAGTTTATTACTGTAACATTAGCTTTTTTTGCAGTTCATTACTATAAAATCAGCTGTATTATACTGTAAAACCAACGTTCATTTTTTACACTGTGCAGCTTCATCCTCATTAAGAATCACCAGTCTGGCTGATAGCCCACCAGCTCACTGATGAGCGATGTTCACATTAGCTACTAGCTTGCTTAGCCAATAAGTGCTCACAGGCAGTCAGCAATCTCCTCTAATTCGCTAAGTAGGCTGTGACGTTTTATCTAGCTCGTTTTTCATAGGCTAATGTCACGCAAACGTCACGCTGACGTCACAATGCTGTTGTCAAGAAACGTTACAGAGTAGTATAGCTTGCTTGGCACTCTTAGCTTCTATAAGAGGATTTCTGCCTTCAGCTCGGCCACTGTCTTTGCTAAACTGATGATTCCTAATGAGGATGAAACGGCAGTATCTGAATGAGATTTGACGAACTGACGGTGTATTTCATGCAGATTTCTGGATTAAGTAATTTTAATTTTATGAAAATTCTGACTATAGGAGAGAAGTTTCACGATCATTCTTAAGAAATATTCCAATTTCGAAATGCGTTGCCTTTAAAAATGTAATATCGTTTTGTCTGCATATTTTAGCAATTTTTAGTCAAAACTTAGGATAAGACGAACCACAGTTAACCCTCTGACTGAGTATCTCGCGATTTCCACGGGCGACGAAGTCACGAAATCGGCTCCTTCTGCGATTTTCACGTGCATGAAGTCATTTGAAACCTTATTCCACAATTTGATCGTTTAAATGTCAAATGAATTTTCAAAGGTCTGTACACCGATTGCTCAGTCAGTTTACAGGTCGTACGATACCTCTTTATTTAATAAAAAAAGGGTTTCACCGAAAGTGCATATCTTATTGCTCCAAAAACAATAATTCCTTTGCTACGTAAAAGAAAGTGAAAAAAAGTTGGGGGGGGGGGGATAGTAATGTTACTTGAATTTGGTGTAAAAAACAGCAAGAAGTAGAACTTTTCCTCGAACACCTTGTTATAAGGTTTACTGTATTAAGAATACTTTCTAACGCAATTAATTTAAATTTAGTAATGCTTGATCACTGAGCGATGGCATGTACCTTTAAGAGGAAACGGATCTTTTCATTTTATAATATGTTGTGTCGGAGAGATGATGTAGGCATTAAATACTTCAATGAACGAAGCAAATAATAAATAAATTTTCTCGCTAATCCCGCCTATTTTAAAGCGAAATGGCCCGTTTCTGCCTCCAGGTCACTCGCCATGTCTCAGTGGTCAAGCTTTACATAAATTTCAAGTGGGTTTTTCATTCATAAAAAACACGAATACTTCGCTAAGATAATTGAGCAGTTGGAGGGTTAAGACAAATTGATTTTAAAGTTCCCCCAGTTCGTTTTAGCAAGGTTCTTCTTCATTGCATTTTTCTACATTTTTAACACGTATCTCTTTTAGGGGTGCGACATCAATGACAAAACATCGATGTTTGGAAACATTGATGCTGGAAATTAAAGCATCGATGGTATGGATACATCGACAAGAAAACATCAATGTTCGCAAACATCAATCTTTTTTGTTGATATATTACGTACAAATTTGAAGCTACAGTAACGCCTCGTTACATTGCGATTCGTCATATCACTCAAAAGGATATCTTCGGAAAAAAACATCGATGAACATTATAGAAAATTGTTTACAGTGAGACAGGTATTGATATAACAACAAAGTCCAAAAATCACAAAACCTTAAATGATCGGGGGTAATTAAAGAAAACTTTTCCCAACGAGATAGATACTGCAACTTCAGGTAAAAGATGAATCTTCTTGTAGCATATTTAATTTTTTTGTTTATTAAACATCGTTACAAACAAAAAAAAAAAAGGCAAAAGCAAATTAAGGATGGTTAGAAATATCGAGGGCAAAACATCGATAGAAATCATAGAAAACTTTTTCGATTGAGATTAATACTGCAACTAGTGACTGACAATGTAAATTTTTTAATCGTTGTCTGACAATCCCGAGTTATCTCGGGCTCGTATGAGTTGCAGGTAATTATTATCCCGATAAAAAATGGGTGAAACTAAATGATTTTACACCTTTAAAAAGTTAATAATTCAACTTGAAACCTGCATAATTTGTCTGTTTCAGCTCCTTGTATCCAAAAATAAAATTTAAAAATGTGATTTTTTTGCATTTTTTTCCATAAAAATTTGTCAGGGAAGCGGTTAATAAGTATAATGATCTCATTTTTTACGCACCTTTTTTACTGAATTATAAAACATCGATATCGAAAAAAAAAAAAAAAAAAAAAGAACTCGAAACATCGATGTACGAAAAACATCGACCGTGAAACATTGATGGTAAAAACATCGATGTACGAAAAACATCGACCGTGAAACATTGATGGTAAAATCCTCAATGTTTCAGCAAAAACATCTATGTCGCACCACTAATCTCTTTCAATACTAAAACACGAAATACCAGAAGCAACAACTACAATACTAAAATTCGAGGGACATTATCTACATCAGCAACTATGCAATCGGTCTTACTTCCAATATGTTGAAGCGGTGCGTGTCGCAGAGGTCCCGGGCTCCGATTTCGGTCACCATATACCAGCCGTTGAAAGGGGCTGCCGGGAACTCGATCCCCCCCACGTCGAACAGCATACTGGACACCGCAGGCAGCGCGTACCACTCGATGTCCAGCTCCTCGAACCACGAGTACCTGCGAGCAATTTGGGAAATTAGTTCGGCTCATTACAATTACCATGAGTGATTTCCATCTCTCACTGTCCTTGTCACTAAGAACGCAGTAGAAAACTTTAATTGTTGTGGACAGAGCATCAAACCGCGATAACATTAAACTCATTAATTTTCTTTCTGACAACCGTTATACATTCTTCACTTTCCTTTCTTAGTTCGTATTCGATATTGTAATTTTCTTTTCCTTTTATTTTGTTCTCCCCCCCCCCCCCCGCTTCTTTTTTTTTTTGTCCTTAACTGCTCTGTTTTCAGTTAGGTTGTTTGTTCTAATTTGATTGCAGAAATTTTTTTTCCACCTCAATTTCTAATTTTAATTTTTCTTGTTTAGTTCTATTCCTAAGTTCCAGCAGAACTCATAAAACAAAAATGTTTCAGATTTTTAAATTAGTTTTTTGTTATTGTATTATATCTCTTTTACCTTTTTTCGAACGTCAAAATTGTCCTCTATGTCACTAGATTAAAACTTTTATTACATTTTTTTGAAATTTACTATTCTGTGAAACACTTTGAATTCGTCAATTTTGTTAAATTTCTTTGTACTTATTGCTTGTTACATTAATAAATTAACCCCCGCTGCTCCAAGTCCTTCCCAGGGTCTAGCTCGATAGATAGAACTTCACCTCCCCACCCAAACCGAGAAGGTCTAATCACCATTCGGTGGGGGGGGGGGGGAGAGGCTTGAAGGAGTTTACTAACCATGAGTGGCTGCTGACCAGTCATTTCAAAAAAATTTCAACATTTTTTGACTTGTTGACGTTTGGGGAACGGTTTCATGGATCCATGAAGGCTTTTCTTTCTCTCTCTCTTTTCCCTTTTTTGTAAACTTTGAGTCGATGTTAAGGAATTGTTTGAAACTGTAAATCAAATGTTGGTGGCTAATATCTTGGAAAAAATTGAACATTCATATCGCAACTTTAAAATGATCTATTGAATGAAATTCAAAAGACTTGAGTTTAAACAGGGATCCTTCCCACCCCACTTTCTTTTGCTGGGTCAGTTATCACTAGAATTTTCAGTTTATCTTGTTTAGTGATCCCATTAGATTGAAAGCAAATTTTAAATGGCTTGTAGATCTTTATTCTTCCTTATTATATAATTTCAACCTTTCTTATTTTATGAACTCAAACTCAACCTTACAAACCATTCTAAACGTTATTGACTGAAAAAAATGGTGTACTATTACTTGAACTTGAAAACAGACTACTCAAAACTAAAACTCGTACATAGACGTCTTTTAGCGTAATTTCAAATGTAATACTTACTTAACAAAACAAAACAGTTAATTGGTTAAAATTCTAAATAGAAAGGGAAAAATAACTTTTTACGCCATAACGAGGATAAATTTTCATCTGCTATTTTCAGTTGAGAACAGACATTAAAAAAAGGAATCTGTACTGCCCTTTTGGCAACTTTAATAAAATTCAAATGTTTTTAAAAAAGTTTATTATTTTTTTTTTAAATTGAACACTGGAGCATTTTTACGAAATTTTTCATGAATGGACAATTTCACTGTTACGGACGTAACAATCAAACTTGAAAAAATTTTGCTATTTTTTGTACTTAAGGAATCTGCACCAAAATTTAGGACAACATTTTAGCATCGAATTATGCGAGTGAAAGAAAAACTAATTTCAGATTGTAACATCCGTAACTAAACGGTGGAATTGCCCTAATGTATCCAATATTATCACCTGGAATGAAGAGGTTAAACTTTTATATTTTCCCTTATTATACAAGTTTCTTAAAAAATACATATTATATTGAACCTCTAAATACAGCCGTTAAATATTTTTCAAATTATCTTGCTTATTTTTCGAAAACAATAAACTTCTTGAAAGGAAAATATAAATAAATTAAATCAAACATTTAAAATATCGTTTTACTCATCAGCTGTTCTGATTATAATAATTTATTATTCTTTGCCGGTTAAATGCCGAATCCTAATCAATAAAAATTCACTCATTTATTTCAATCGAAAATATGAATTACAGAAAAGATAAATAAAGGCATACAACTAATACATTTCACGTTTTAACAGCCATTAAAAAGCTTTAATCTTCCAACATTCTGGATGAACGCTTTATTCATTTTGCTCCCAACGTCTTCTCTTGGGAAATTACTCATGCAGGGAATTTTTGCATTTAGCGGGGGAAAATGTAAACGCCATATTTTAATAGGCCTGTTACTTGGCGTGGAAATCCAGTTAGGATCGCGTTAGGATTTCATTTCTGGGAAGCAATTTTTGACTTGTTTTATCCCGAATTTCGCTTTGAACTACAAGTGGCCGGAAATTTCTTCGATTTATATTACGCTGCGGACTTTTACTCTTTGTCTGTTTCTAGGTGACAAAATAATGGAAGAGCTGTAGGACTAATAGAATCATATCCGAGAACATTGCGATTGAATGCTATTTTAGTTGAAAAAATATTACGAAACAGTATCTCTTGAAAGAAAAAAAATCCAAATATTTTCTTCCTGCCGTATAGAAATTTTAAAAATGCTAAGATTTATTAGGAAAGAAGATTTATTGTCAGGACTTCATAAGTCTTTTTTGTACCAATTTCGATTTGTCAATATTAGCTATCACAAATTTTCTGCTCGTTTTTTTTTCCCTTTCATCGGCAAAAACTAATGTTTTAAACTGAAATAAATTTTTTGTAAACAGAAAAAAAAAATGGAATGTTTAGCTGCTGTGAATATCACTCTCTTCTTTCAAGAATCTAAAAGAGCTACAATAAAATATTGTCTACTTGAATTTCGAATCGCACTGATAAAATAATACTGTTTGTTCGTGTTAATAGAATTTTATTTTGTCCCATATACGAAACATAGGTATGTTGCAATTTACAGCAGGATCTTTTTCTATTCTCACTAAGTTAGTGTTAAGTATTACTTGACTCAGTTCTCAAGATTTTTATTAATAACGTCCTTACAATTTTGAATATATTGTGCCGAATATGTTACGTGGTTTTGACTGTCAGGTTGTTTCCAACCTGCATTGTCTTTAAAAATAAATACATTACATGCCCCTTTTAAAACAAACAAAAGGTTTTAAATGTTTTCCACGGAAATAATTAATGAAATTCATAGTTCAAACGTATCCATATCGCTGAGGCTTAACAATAGTTCTTGACGATTTTCTTACCGAATTTTCCACTGTTTCTTTCTGAGAATTTGTAATATGAACCTTTTTGTCTTGCTTACTTGAATGGGCTTCATTTATTGCTTGATCTGTTTCTTCCGCTAAAGTCGAAGGATAAAAATCTTCCACTGATCTTTTATGAGCAGAACTATCTTGTTCTGATTTATCTGGGCGGATATAAAATCTGTTTCTCTTATAAATCCTACCATCTATCCCTTTAATAATATAAGACCGAGAATTATGATTAGTTTGAATGACAGTTCCTTGCTTCCACGGCTCTTTCGGCGTTTTTCGAAACCATACCTTTGATCGATCATGCAGAAGTGGTAGCTCTTTTCCATGCCTGTTTGCATATTTATTTTGTACTTTCTGTCGTTTCTTCAAAGATTCTTGCGCTTCCTTTACTGGGAAATTTGGTTGCATTTTCTCTGGACGAGATGGTAAAAGGGATCTAACCAGGAAAGTACTCGACTTAAGTAATAATGAAAAAAGTTAAAAATGGTACCATTCGAAAGAGCATACTGAGACATGTCTTTGACCCAAAGATCAAGTGCCCTCGTCCCCTCGTTTTCGAGATAAGGTGTCTTAAAAACGGCCGAAAAGTAGCCAAATTTGAAGACTTGGCAAGAAATTGAAGCTACCTCCCTATTCTCCCTTCCGCTGCTTGCTTGACATCGCATCGTTTCCATGTTTGGTCATTCGTAAAGAAAGTAAAAGATGTTTTACGTTAACCCCTTACTTGTATGAGCTAAAATAAAGAATGCTGATCAAGACTATGATGTGGAAAGCAGAGAGCTTTATCCAAAGGAGCGAAAGCTTTACAAAGATATTAAATTTTTATCTTTTTACGATTGATAACAATACATTTTAGAATTTTAGTTATTTTAAATTTTTTTACTGAATTAAGTTGTATATGTTAATTATTATAAGTTAAAATATATTGCACGTGTTTCTAAATGAATAATTCGGGATAATTAAATAAGTATGAAAAATAGCTAATATGAGCTCATGTACAAAAAATGAAAGAGATAATCTTTGGGGTAGAAATTAAATTGTCATGGATTATGATATCAGTTCTTATTTTTTAAAAAAATCGATACAAGAAGTTTCACTATCTG
>JAXGGA010009533.1:0-51015 GCA_038373865.1 Uloborus plumipes
TGTGATTAATGATTTAAGGTGGACCAGTGATGTTGTCTGTTAACCAGCATATATTCCTGCTCACTGGTCGAGAAGACCAGTAAAATTTTGTAATGATTTCTAACCCTGTACCGCTCTATGTCAATGATTTTTTAAAAAACAATTGGTACTCGGCCGAGTAGTGAAAGGCCGAGTACTCGGTACTCGGCTACTCGGTAAAATGCTACTCGGTGCATCCCTAACTTAAATAGCACAAAAACTCATCCTAAAAAACTTCTTCAGTCAAAAATTGCGAGAGTACTAGCAAGGGACTCTATTAAAGCTCTATATGTACTTTGAAAAAAAAAAAAAAAAAGTACTAATTTCACGAATTAGTTGAATCAAACATTAGATAAACGTTGATTACCTGCTCCTTACACATTTTCCACATCTGGACCCTCCGTATGTTCGAGTAATAGTTTTATGTCTCTTAGATAAAGCAGATAATTCTCTCGGTCTGGCATGTGTAATCTGTGATTGCAAAAGAGAAAAATTAAACAACTTGGTACCTAGGATAATAACTTTTATAGATACAGAAAATATGAATACTTTGGCATACCATAAAAGAAACAAAACAAAACTGGGATTTCCATGGTACAGCTGACAGATTTTTTTTATAATGTGTGACACAACATGTTGCATTTAAGCTCAAATAAACCACATTAGGGGGGGGGGGGGGCTCTTCTTCGTGAGTTCTTTTATTCGTGGCTCTGAAAACGTAAAATTGAATGAATGCCAATAATATGGAGGGGAGGGGGGTCCAGGAGCTCCTCCCGGAGTTTTTGAAAAAAAAAAAAAAACTTTAAATACACGATTGTCGACTATTTTGGTAATGATAAGAGAATGAATGGGGTTCAGGGGCTGTCTACAGTAATTTTTTGAACTGTAGATTTCAAAGTCACAATTCATGCTATCTCAAAAAATATTAGAAAGAGGAAGGTTGAGGGTTCTCGGAATTTTTTTGTAATTGAAATTTACATATATAGGTATTTTTTTTAACGTTGAGAAAACAAATTTCTTATTAACAAAAAACTGAAGAAAGTCATTAAATTTCTTTTCCGCCGCAAGCTGCGTCTTTGCAATCTCGTCAAGACGGAAATCCGTCTTGAGACGGAAGGTCTTGCATCCATGAGATCAACCAACTTGTGAATGTTAAATTCGCAGTTAGGGTCTCGAATGGACGGCCATACAACGACGTATTTAATAACAAATATAATGCAATAACAGGACAAGTATAGCATGTTTACATACCTTTGTACTTTTAAGACTCTAGTAGCAGGGTTTTGATCATCCTGTTTTAAATAAAAAGTTATCATCCCTAAGCAAGGGCTAAAGAAGGGAGCAGGAATGCAAGGAATATACAGTGAGCTGTTATTCAATGGAATAACAGAGCTGGTAGTATATTGAATGTATATCAACTACATATAACACTAATATTCCAATTTTTATTACATTTCAAAACAAATGCATACTATTTTTTATTCGCAGTGGTTAAAGAACCGACCGTCGGGCCCGCATTCCGGATTCGACCCATACATTTGCGCGTGCGCAGATGCTACCCGTTCAACGGACGGATCGCAACAACTCAACGGTAGGATCTCTATTCTCCTCATTCGGCTGACCATTCGTCTTGTGGTAGCTCCTCGTGGGGAAATGGCGAACGCATCGATCATGAAAATACCGGAAAACAATCACCCCTGCTCATGTTAATACATTTTTTTCTTTTTCTACCACTAACCCCAGGGGCAATTGTGTTTGGGTCTTAATTCCTCAATTCTGTCATATTTTCGTGTGTTAAAACCTGAAATCCAGTATTTTTCGCTATGCTGTTATCTTCCCACATACGAAATTTTTTTTCCCTTAATCCAGATTTTCGACAATTATGTCAATAATTATTTATGATTTACATCATCTAGACCTGTTAAAATGACATTCTAAAATTGTTTTGAGTTAATACATTGCTTTATTTGCTGTGTTTATACTTTTGATGCCTTCATTTTAAATGATGCAATCAATCTCTTTGCATCAGGTTTCAGAATCGAATTTTTCTGATTCTTGATGTTTGTTTGCTTTGATAAGAGAAAATAAGTAAAATGTATTTTTATTTATGTTAAAATTGTAAATTTTCAAGCGAAATACAGTGTTTCCTATGAGAATCAAAAAAATAAAATTTAAATAATTTAATTTAAATTTTTCGTCAATTACGTTGATTGCTATTAATAAGTCTATCATGGAGCTTTAAAATGTAAATTATAACAATTTTACTTTTATAACTTTTTTTTTTTTCTTTTCTGTTTGCTTAATGCGTTTATTCTGAAAATCGCGATCTCTTTGCATCCGCCATTGGAATGGGATTTTTTTGCATTTCGGATTCTCTCTCAAGAGGTAATTAACTAAAATTTCTTTTTTTGTTTGTCAAATCGCAGCAGCGCTAGCCATGTCGTAGGAGCTCTATTATATGAACGTTTGTCGCCATAAGCCACGAACTTCATGTGAATAACTTAAGTTCTGATTGAATTACAATAATGCTCCACTATACGAAAAGACCGATTGCGTCGATACGTCGCAATAAATAACTACATATTGTTTGAAGTACAATTGCAGATCGCGTATTTCGTTTCAATATCAATTTTATTCTTACTAAACAACCGTTCGCATAGCTTTAAGTCATCTGTTACTTTGCGTGGTCAGTCACACAATATTCCTCCGAACGCAGGAAGTGTTTATCGGTCGGCTCTCGAAATTAGATCTGATCGGTCGTCTCTCGAAATCAGATTCGACCCATCGCTCTCTGCGCATGCGCCAGAGGTGGCCGATGCTCCTTTATGTATCCGGTGGTCGGGTCGATAACACCTGCCCTTCTTATTTATACCTACTAAATGCATTCAACATAATCAATATTTATCTGTTTTATCAACTCTATGCTGCCATAGAACTTTGAATAAACTAATCAGTATACATAAATATTCTACACACACACGTTATGTACAAACTGAATGAGATAAAGTTGATATAACAATCTTTCTTCCCAGAAGTATCAAGAAAATTTTATGTTGTTAGTCTTTAATCAGCAATTCATTGGTTCTCAGCAAAACTTATTGAAATGAACAAAACATTGAACCCTGAATAAAGGTGTTTCAACTATATAGATATCAAGCTGCTATACTTTTTACTTATTGTAAAGATACAAAGTTAATAGACATTTCACTAGTTTTACGAACCGAATACAATATAAATCCAATGGGAGACATTGTAAATGCTATCTGTCTTAGCATATTTTAATTAACCAGATCGGACTGCATATGTTAATGACGACTTCACACAATTGCAATATTGGTCCTGAACAATATTTTGACTATTTATGGTATAGATTGAGACAGAATGCCAACTAATCAGCCCTTAATTTTAAACCAGAAACTGCCTTATAATTCTACAAATAGGATAAAAATTATTGAAAAATGAATAGCTATACAGCTTGTCATTTTACTTCCCTTACAATTTTTGCCCCTTCTTTCTCCCGTCCTACAGCACTTTGCTGCTAAAACTTGCTCAATAGAGTAAAAATACTGAATAAGTCTGAACAACACAAGAAATTTATTTAACTACAAGATTTTAACCCATTAATAATACAATGCATGATCAGAAATTATTGCATGAATTACTTACCCCACGAAGTCTTAAATGGCAGTCACCACATCTGGGAACTTTACCAGGCTTGCCTGGATACAAATATACAAGCCGCCCTCCAGGAGTTTTAGATCTGTTAAAATAGAACAACATGTGTTACAAGGACTTACAACATATCAAAAGACAAGCGACATTTTATTCGTCAATGCAGAATAACAACGATATAAAGTTTAATGTCAAAAAGCAAATGTTGGTGCTTACATTTTCACTCTGTTAGACTGGGTATTATAACATAGCCGTCTCCTGTAAGTTAATCTTTGAACCATTTTGACGAAATAATATGTGGATTAGTGTTCTGGAAGAAAAGATAATGCATTAATTTTGTTTCCCATCGAACATTTTCATTTAATACAAGGATGTACATAGATTCTAATTTCACAGCTTACCAATGAAGAACCTGAATCCAATTTGGCAGAAGCAAAAGCAAATGGTCGACAGATTTCGTCGCAATAGTTGCGGTTGCAGTTATAAGAGCAAAGTTTGAGTACAGGTGTCGCTTTTAACACTAGGATCTAGGATCCATGGAGACTAGCAGGATCATTTGAATATTTCATTGCCTATAAAAACCGTAGTGCAAGGTCGGATCCATCTTTCATTCAGGAGAGGTCATTTTCGGAAAAGGAAAGGTCAAAGTGTAATTTTTGTTCGAAAACGGGATGTATTAGGCGATTTCTTCGAAGTATGAGTCCCAAAAATGCAATTTAAGGATGTATTTGGTATGCTTTTTAAAAGGACTGGAATGAACTGCAAACAATACTCTTGGAAAATATTACCGCATCTCTTTCTGCATGGGTCCAGAATATCCACAAGACTTTAAAAAGTCATTTTGACAGAATAAAAAACAAAAAATAAATCACATGCACACAAATTTTTGTTATTGAAGAAGTTTAAAAAGCAATATATTGTTATTTTATTATGGCATTACGAAATAACCTTTTCATGGTTACATCGGTTCTCATTTTCGAACGAGGGAAACATTGAAAACCAGGAATGGAATTAACTACAACTTTAACTTCGAATGTTTATTTACATTTCTTCATTGTTTGCCTCTTGCTTTCAGCATGGCGAAACGTTTGTGGTTCAGAATTTTACATCTACAATTTAAGATTCCAAAAGTATCACCCTATTGGTTCAACTTTGGACTAAATCAAACAAGTGCTGTTTCTTTCGGTCCTGATAGTAATACGAACTTGCGGAATAAAATATCAACTCTTTTTGTACCTGGTAGGTATGGGAACGTAATGTATCAAATCGTAAAACCTCTTATTGATGTTAATTACATAATAGAAAATAGGGTTAAAATTCAGCATTCGTGTAACGTCAGGGATCTTACTTTGGATTCTGAATCTGCGGTAACTGCAATTAAAGAATGGCATAAAGTCAGAACAGATTATCTGCTAATGGTAGAAAAAGAACAATTATATGCCGAGGAGATTAAACGTCTCAAGACTGTTGGCAATGAAAAGGAGGCGAGTAAGATAATAGAAACAAGATTAGAATTCGTTGAAAATCTTAAAGCAGAAAAAGAACGACTTCTTACAATTGAAGATACAGTTATGCCAATTCTACAAAAGATTCCTGCTCTTGTGGATGCAGCAACTCCAGTAGATTCTAATATTTCAATTTCACACATTGAAACATTTAATGGTGGCTCTAAACCTTTGTCTCATGTTGAAATAGGGGAGAACCTTTCATCACTACAATTTTGTGATAACTCCACCATGTATTTTATGTCTGGAAAAATATCTGCCTTGGACCTAGCAATACAGATATACTTTTTTGACAAATTTAAAGCTCTTCAGTTTATACCCATGTCATGTGTAGACTTTTGTAAGTCTTTCATAGTTGAAGCTATAGGTTGTGATCCATACTCGAATTTAGATACCATTCCTCTGCATGAAAAACCGTCAAAGGAAATTGGACAAAAACTTCACTTGTGTGGTGGTGCATCGTTTGAATCATTTTGTGCTTACTTAACAAACATGAATGTGGATGAGTCAAATCTACCGCTTAAATATTTTACATTAGGACGTAGATACAATGCTAGAAATCAAGAATTGGGAAATAAAGATTTATTTTCTGTAATTCAGTCAGCCAACATCCATTACACGACTTTAAGCAAATCACTTTCCAGTGATGAATTTGATTCTTTATTTCAAGAAGTGGTGACTTTGTACAAAGACATTCAAATTCCATTTCAAACTGTTGATGTGGCGGCTAAACATTTAAACATGGCTGAAAGTAGGAGAAAGCAGTTAGAGTTGTGGTCTCCCTCAAGAAATCATTACATACCAGTAGCTCATTTATCACAGCATGATGATTTCATTTCTAAACGGTTAAATATTACTTACGGAATTCAACATGCTGCTGAAGGATATTGTCACATCATGGAAGGGGTTGCTGTTAATGTGCCTGTTTTAATAGGGTGTATAATTGAAAATCTGCAAATTGGAAATGATTTTGATATTCCTAGTGCTTTAAAGGAAAGCTTCAGATTGTTTTCATTATAATAGTTATTAGTATAGTATTAAAAAAAAAATCACTCATTAATCTGTATTTAAGAACTGTAATTCAATCGCAACTTTTTTGAGCAAAAAAAAAAAAAAAAAATCTCTTTTCTTGAAGCAGTTTTTGAAATAGGGTTTAAATTTTAGGGGGAATGTTCCCCTTTAGCCTAGATTTTAAAGAGGATCTTCCACATTTTAGAGGAGAATTTACCCAAGTTTGATAATCATTGAGAACATCTTTATACCTTGTTATTTATTTTTCTTTTATACAGTAACCCCTCGCTATATCGCGCTTTTCGGGGGACAAGAAAAAAGTGCCATATATCCGAAAGCGCGATATAACCAAGGTCATTAAAAATAGTTTTCTATCCAGCATGCAAGTAAATTATACATCGCACATACATAAATCCTAATTCGTTCAACCCAGAACAAATCTTTTCTACACTAAAAGGCAGTCAGAGAAGGGGTGTGAGTTTTCTTGACACTTACCAAATGCGTTTCACTCATTGTATCAATACAAAAGAAAGTGTCCAGTAATTTACAAACTGTCTCTGCAGTATGCAAGTTTGGGTGACAATTAGCTGCTTCTTTACAGCGAATTCAGAAGAATAGAAGAACCTTCGTTTTGTTCATTGATGACAAAAAAAATAAATGAAAAAGAGACCTTTTCTGAGCACCTTACATATTTTCTCAAAAATGGTTTCGAACTAAAAGTTTTTTTTGTGAGAGACAAAAGAAAAGAGCGATATATCCGAATGAGCGATATAACGAGGGGCTACTGTATTTCAAAATCTATTTCTAAGTTTCACTCTATTTTAAAATAAATTCTAAAATGGTGTTAATTTGAAGAATTTTTAATTGTACTAGTTCAAAAGAAAATGTCTGGTCTAAAATTTAATAAAAGTTTAGACCAGAATTTTTTTAATTTTATAAAATTTAGAAGTAATAAAAGATTATAAGTTTATTTTGTAGAAAACTAGTTGAAATGCTGTTCCTAAATTAAATAAAAGCAAACATCGAAATCGCTAACTCTTTTCTCCCCTTAATCGCTAAACGCTTTACAAACTAGTGATAGCAAAAACAGAAATTCCTACAAAAAGTAAATATTAATGCATTTCTGATCTTTTGAAGCTGTTTAGTTACTTTGTTTCTCTTTTCTTTTTTTCGAAATGTTTAATTAGCTTTCTTGTTATTAAATCAACAATTTCAAAATGTCTTTATTTTAGACTTTGCAGAATGAGTAGTTTGACAAGTTCAAAGGAAAATATCCGTTTAAAATAAATAAGCTGTAAAGAAGCACTCAAATATTAAAAGTTTCTTCTCTAAAAATACAGTAAACTCCTGATTATCGATGGTCGGATTATCCGTCAGGTCTTTCACATTTAAGTTTTCTTTTTTTATGGTGATGATTTACTGGATGGAAAAAATATAAGTACGTTATTGGTCCTTTTTAGTTTTTCAAGATATGTTAAATTCAATGTTGCTATTTTTAGATGTGATTTAAAAGTATGTGTTATTTTATTCACTTTATTTTAGCTATTGCATTCATTAATATCATTTTTTACGCACATTAACAAAAAAAAAAAAAAGGTGCCATTGTATCAAAAAGCATTTAACCTTAGTGGTGAGAATAAATTACTGGGACAGACATTTGGCATGCATGTTGCATTTCTTTTTCCAATTTTTGATTTTAAACAATTGTTTCTTTCGCTGGAAAAGAAAACATGAAAATGGAGGGAGGTCTAAAACTCCATCTTCGACCAGGTAAAGTCCGATAAAGGTACACTATTTTTTTTTCTTTCTTTTTAACTGGACGGCTCTGGACGTTTTATCACATCCATTTAACATGTAATTCTGGAACTGCTAGACCGCTGGGGGGTTAAAGAAAATCCACCACTGCAAAGCTGAATTCACTGCACATTGTTGCCACGAATATGTAACCTTATCTTTGGGACACTTTTGCGAAACTGAAGTATTATTGTATTTTCCACCACCTCGACTGTGATTGCATATTAAGAATGGGGGATATGCTCATACTGCATTTTAAAATGTGCAGGATTCTCTAACGCAATCTTGAGCGCTATTTCAAACCCAGCTTGAAGTTAACTTGAATAATTTGAGTAGCTCAAAATATCTTCATAAGAATGTTTCTGTAAAAATTATTATTTTTAAAACATTATGTGGTTTTTTCTTCATCAGAATTCTATTCCAAGTTATCATCATATATATTATTTCTCAAAAGTGTTTTCTTTTTTACTTTTATTTATTTATTGTATACGCTGCCGTGCTAAGTGCAAAAGTGGTATCTGCAGTCGAGTTCAAACTGAGATATAACTTTTTAAAGTTTTGCTCCACCATGTATTTGATCCAGCTAAAACTTTTTCAGAATTTTTTTAAAAATATTTCCCATTCTCAAATGACTATATGATTTTATATTTAGGTAAAATACGTCACAAAGAGCCACCTAGTGGTGATAGCTCAATTAAGTTAAAAAGTGCAGATACGAGTTTTGTGCTTAGCAAGGCAGTACGGCATAATTTTAGCATTATTTCATCGAACTTCAAAAGTAAGACCACTTAAAAAATTTTTTCATCGCTATCAGCGAAAAATAAACAAACAACTCACATTTTTTCTATTATTAAAAAAAAATACTTAAAAGCATGTGATTTAGCATTCATTCTGCCAAATGCGAGTGCTTCGCACAGGTCCGCTAGTCTACTCGTACACTAAATTACTTTCAAAACAATTTGGCTGAAAATATTTGACTTTTGTGACTGGTTGGTTCCACGATAAAAGTGCTATTAAATGCATTTAGTAAAAAAATTTATTATATATTTTTATTTTTAACTTTGGTTTCTCTAACTGTTTTATTTATTTTTTTCAAATTTAAATTTCTAACCAAAACCAAGCAAGCGAAGAATGCTCCCTTTTAAAAAAAGCTAGGTAGATTGCCGTCGCCTTCCATTATCTTCATCTAGAGATCGTGGAAATTTTAAATGAAATGAAAATTTTAGAGCGGATGGGAAATTTTTTAAGGCAGATCGGTAGAATGACGGAACTATGTTTACCAATCAAATTGGCTGCTTTCCGCCAAATGGCTGAAGAATCGCATGTATGTCTACTATATTGACATTATTTCAATATTCAAGTTGCTAAGACTTTTGCAGGGTTCGTTTAAATTTTAGAGTACTTGATACATTATAGATCATCAGTGACATTGATATGTTCTTTTCCATTAAACAAATACATGCATTTGCATATTTAAATGCTGAAGAAATATCAAAAATTAATTTTAATGCATTAAGATAGACAACGAATAGGAGTGTAACTTTATTTTGCTCAGATTACCCTCAATGTAATTTAATGTAATTTTATTTACTAATTTTTGTGAAATTGTGATTATTTTGAAAATTTCAACTGAGTGAGTTAGATGAAAATTTGGAGATTATTTTTCAAGAGCTTGACAAGTTTCATTCAAGATTAAAAAATTTTTTTCATAAAAGCTAGAATGTTATAACACTATACATGTCTCTAAGAGAGACCGGGGTAATAAGAGACGCAGTCAAAAAATTGTACTTAGACAATTTTAAATATGTAAAATAAAGTACCATATGTGTACTTTACTACAATACACTTGTTTAAAAGTTCATAACATGATTTGAATTTTTTTTCATACAATGAAAGAAAAACCTTCACTTTGAACTTACCTTAAGAATTTGTGACTTTTTTTTACATTGGTGTGATGTAGGTGAGATGTTTGAGAGTTTTAATATGTTAACTTTTGACCAAGACTGACTATTGGTGTACTATTTTTTGAAATTTTGAAAGTCTTCTTTATTTACAGGTTGAGGGCCAGTCTCTTTTTACCCGATGTTATTTTTTGAAGGGGTAATAAGAGACAAGTGTCTTTTTATTACGTTATACTAACAAATTTGTTTTAGATAGTACAATGAGTTTGATGGTTTAAATGAACATTATCATTGATGTTTTGAGTACTGGAATAATAAAGAACTTGAACAATGCCTGGAACTTACATCTTATAACCTCAAGAACTTATAACCCTTACTTATTCATTATGCCTAGAACTTTCCAGACAAGGGACTATATACCGTAAATAAGAGTTACCTGAGCCCATTACAGTAAAATGATAAAATCTGGGTTTGGTAGTACCAAATCCAGATTTTATCCTTTTACAGTAATGGGCTCTGAGTAACCCCTAGGGTCCAAGTAACACTTCTTCAAAACCCATATTTTATTATTCTACTGTAATGGGTTCAAGTAACCCCCCAGGGTTCAAGTAACCCTTATTTACGGTATAATAAAAGTTCTAAAAAAAAAGAGATAAAGGGATACAATTGAGAATTGACCATGCCATGAAGACATACAAGTAGTTACTGAAAAATTTGTGTTCTATGGGGCTGTTAATTTGAAAGGGAATGGACTGTTTCATATTACCCAGGGCGAAATTTCGAAAATATGTCAAAACAATTAAAAGATACTCCTAAGAGAACTGAAGTGTTTCTCTAAGATAACCAGAACTAGTTTACCAAGTGTTAGTTTAAGTTTAGTAAGTTCATTAAATAGTTTTTTTCAACGTAGTCTAAATCTAAAATCAGCTATACTCATTAGATTGGACTCATTTTTTGGCCAATCCCTAGGTTATGTACATTATTTAGAACAATTATTAAGTCTAATATTATATTATTAAAGACCTAGTATTATTAGAAATTAATTTCACAAACACATTCGTAAACATTGATTTTTGAGAAAAAATATTAGCTGATTCAGAATTGTTTGCAGATGTCTGTCATTACCTCACATGATTTTACCTTGATATGTTTGAAAAGTTGCAGCTTTAGTCTCTTACTACCCCACATGGGGTTATGAGAGACAAAAATATATTGAAAGTTGTAAACATTTTTTAAACCGAAATACTTAAGTTTAATAATCACCTAAAAAAATCAAGAGTTCATTTAATCCAGTTAATAAGAGGCATTTGTTTTGTTATTTAGGATATTAGCACATTTATTAATGTTTTTGTCTCTTACTACTTCTTTTGTCTCTTATTACTCCAGTCTCCCCTGATGCTTATTCTTGAGAAGTCAAGAGTTTTAAATATTTTTAACTAAAAAAAGTTCAGAGAATATAATGCACACTGGCATATAATGCACATTCCAAAAATTTCAACCCACAGCGGAACAAAATAACTAAAATATATGATAAAAGAATATTAAGGCATTTGTAAAGCCTGCCCCTATAATAATGAATATCAATTATGTTATGTAGGATTTACATTTATGGTGATGAATATGAAGGGTGACCATGTTTTTTGTTTGGCATGAGTATTATGCATTTTGTGAATATTATTTTTTTCTAATCTAAAAGAATTCATCAATGTAATCTTTATACAGGGTGTTCTGTTTCAACTTGCATGACCTTTATTTTCACAACCCTTCGTTGTAGATGATATTCCAATTGCAAAAATGCTCCAAATGAGGTGCAGTTAAGATATTTAAAGTTAGAAGTAAAAAAAAAAGGGAAAAAAATATGAAATCTAACTTTTAACACATACTCCAGGTCCCCTAACTTATATTCAGGAAAAAAATCTCTATTGAAAAATAATTCCAACACAAAAATTTTGAAAGATTTGCAATTAAAACTGGAAGAAATATTAGAGTTCACTGTTTTATGGGCCAGTGCATCAAATGAGATCAGAATGCATCGTCTTTTTTAGTATAATGGCCACTTGTCATTCTACTGAAGTTATATTTTCCCAATACGTGTTATTGACAGCGAGTGTAAAGTGCTGTAAGTCACAAAACACTGCGTTTCATATCTTGGTAAATATTGGCAATACTGATGTAAAACTTTTTGTATGAATATTTTTTTTATGCTCTTGATTACCTAAAATTCAAGTTAGGGACCTAAGATCCGTATAAAAAGTTGCATTTTGTATTTGACTTTTTTTTCCACTTCTAACTTTTACTATCTTAACTCTGCAACTCATTTTGAGCATTTTTGCCGTTGGAAGTATGCATTTAGGATGCACGGTTGCAAAAATAAAGGTCAAAAAAGTTAAAATAGAACATGTATATAATGAAAGTTACACAAACAGAATTAAAAGAAGACAAACAGATATTTATAAGACATGAAATATTTTTCTTCATTACAAAACTAAAACAATAATATAATCATTAAAACAGCAACAACTTTTATCAATTAAAATATGAAACATTCTAAGGATTGAGAAAGAGCTGGATGATGTATGCTTAGAGTTTCCTTTAATGTTGTATATTTGAAACATGCTGCAAAAATTGATGTATATGTTCAATGATTCTCAAAATCAGGAAATAAATATATAAAAGCTGCTCGGAAACAATGATTTTTCTGAATGCATTTGATTAAGGTAGGTAACAGAAAGAAGAAAAATATTTTCCTACACATAAAGCCGCTCAACCATAGTTTACGCATGCTGAACATTAAGTTGAAACATTGATTCGACAGTTAAATTAGTTTCCCATGGTATGGCATTTCAATGGACATATTTCTGATGAAATATATGTTACTAACATACATTACAATTTTGTATAAAAAGAGAAGGGTGAAGAGGACAGTGTCCTTAGAACAAATAGGCATGAGTTTAAAACAACTATTAAAAAACAAAAAGCAAAATTAAAAAAAAAAAAATCTATTACTTATTCTAAAAGCACATAAACCAAAATTTAAAAGCGAACATTTTTTTTTTGTTACGTAGGGTTCCCATGCAATAGACGAACCTAAAGGCTCAGTGTGTCAAAAATTTACATGAAAACTTATATTATTTAAAATTTTGAATCTGTTTATTGTGCAGCAACAGTAAGTTATTTTCATGAAGGATATCTTTCTGTTTTTCTGATTAAAAGGCAAAATCACAGCAAGATTTTAGAAAACTTTCATAGCAATGTCAGTAGTTTTTGGTATAATACATCTTCAAAGCTCAAAATACAACAAAACAGGAAAAACATAGCAGAAAAAAGATTATTTTTTTGTATGAGAAAACAGTTGAAGCGCTTCCATATAAAAACCATGTTAATTATAGTTGTTATGTAGAAGAAGGTAGAAAACTTTTTTGAACAAATTTATCCTACTGAAAATTCTAAAAAGGAATAATGTAAGAAATATAAAAAATTTAAAGATAATTTATCACCAAATTATAATATAACTACAATTCATAAACTTTAAAACATAACAACATCAGTCAAACCTCGTTAACATGAATATTCAGAGAAACAATATAATTTGTTCACATTGTCTTACTAAAACAGTACACATGTACAATTTTAAAAGATGAATTCATAGCATTTGTCAAATGATATTCCTACTAAAAAGGATTCCTGCTAATGAGGTTTGATTGTACCAATAATGAATCTTGATATTTTCATGTTTACAGTATACATCGAACTGGACATGGCTGTTGATGAATTCCTTTCAATTTTTGCCCTAAAAGAGAACACATTTTAATTATATTCAGAATTAAATTACACTTTTATTGTAGAGCAAAACAGTAATATTTCTAGCTATTTCACAGAAGAACAATAATACTGATAGAGAAAAGTTCAATATCTGTTTTCAGAAATCTGAAAAACTACCAAAATCAGACTTAAATTAGCTGTGGCAAATTAAAAAACCAAAGTTGTTCCACACAAGTTTTATTACCATATTATCCTGAAATACCCAGAATCAGCTGGCATGCTGCATAAATTCAGGGATAATCAGATTTTCTTTACCCTTGCCGTCATGCGGGAAAAAACCGAGGTTAGAAAAAAATAATTTCATACTATAACAAATACATAGTATTAAATTAAAAAAGTATATTCAAGTAACTATTAGTTCTATACTGGTATGCTAAGTACAGAAGTCTTATCTGCACCTTTTATCAAAATTGAATTAGTGTCACACCAAGTGATTCTTTGAAACATAACTACATAAATACATTGTTTTAATATCATTGGTGAATGTGATATATAAAAACAAAAATTCAGAAAAAGTGGTATCTGAATGAAAGATATAGACTTCAAATTTTAAAAAGCAATTTCTCATTTTGTGCTCAGCTACAGATACCGCTTTTATGCTTAGTTTAGCAGTATAGATCATTTTCTGCTTTATAGCTTCTGAAAATGTGTAAAGGTCAGTGGCGTATCCAGGAATTGATTTTGGGGGGTGCACATCGAACATCGAAACTGTGATGAGAAAATAAAAAAATCAAGAAATATGGTGCAACTTTAAAAACGCAGTATTTCGATTGAATTTTTTTTTATTTAACGTTGCTAAGATTTTTTTTTTTTTTTTTTTTTTCACAAAAATGAGTATCATGCAAGAACAATAAACATATTACGAAAAAAAATCTCAAGCTAAAAGCATTCAAGTCTTCATCGGAAAATTGATAGATCATTTATAATTTAAAAAAATAGTTGCATGATAAAAAAATATTTTTAAAGGTCCGAGAGAACCAAAATGAAATTTTTTATACATTTTGGTTTTTACGAAGTTTTATTTTATGATTATTTTTGTTTCATCAAAGATAAGATTTTTCTTAGCTTATATGCAAGAATTTTCTCATGCATATTCTACAAAACGTCCATTTAAACGTCCTTCAGATCAGGGCTCGAAGTTGTCCTTAAATTCCTGAAATTCCTTAAAAAAAATTAAGTGTCCTTAAATGTCCTTAATTTTTTATATTCCCAATTAATGTCCTTAAATATCTATAATATTCTAGTTTTCTAAAAAAAATTCAACTGTAAGGATTTGAAAAATAAAAAATTTAACTTAAGAAATGGTAAAAATCGTTTCGCCTGCCACGTGTTTACTGCGCGTAAAC
This sequence comes from Uloborus plumipes, assembly GCA_038373865.1. Taxonomy (NCBI): domain Eukaryota; kingdom Metazoa; phylum Arthropoda; class Arachnida; order Araneae; family Uloboridae; genus Uloborus; species Uloborus plumipes. Next base: position 15,070 of record JAXGGA010009533.1, read on the forward strand.
GTGCGTAAGCGTACAGGCGACCAATCATACTTGAGAACGCTCATGCGGTATTTCTGAATTGTGGCATCGGTGAAAAAAACCGTATTGACGTAAAAGGAAAGACAGCCAGAGTATCGTAACTGCAACTGCCGTTCTTGATTGTTTACATTTCGAATTCTAAGCGTGGCTTTGTGAAAGGGTGGTGTTTTTATTTTTGAATTAAGCAATGGGTCGAAAGACAAAATTTAATCAATCTTGGATTTCTGAAGGAAAAAAGGACCAAAATGGGGACAACGTCGGCAGTTGGTGCAAGCCATGCGATGAATACACTGCATTTTGCGTTGTATGTGAAAAATCGTTCAGCATTGCGAGCATGGGCTATTCCCAGATAAACTCTCATGCAAACAGTGAAAAACACAAAAAACTAATTAAAAGTAAAGTAAATCAATTGAGTTTAGTCAGCAGTTCATCTGTTCTGAAACTGGCATCAGCTACCGAAGGAAGTGGAAGAATGTGGTTACCATCTAATGCAAAAGAAAAAGCCATAAAGGCTGAAATTTTATTACTTTTGCATGCTATTAAATGCAATTACTCATTTTCGAATTTGGGAGATTTGGTAGAAATATGTGCCGAGGTATTTGATGATTCAATGATTGTGAAGAATGTCACACTTTCAGAAACAAAGGCACGTTATGTAACAAAATTTGGACTTGCACCTTATTTTCGCAAACAATTGTTTCAAGACATTGGTAGGTCTTTTTTTACTCTCTATTTTGATGAAACAACAACGAAGCAATCCAAAAAACAACTGGATATTCACATTTCATATTGGTCTGAGAAATTTGAAAATATTGTGGTGTCCTATTGTGAATCTGAATTTGTAGGTCATTTAGATGCTGCTAAGATTTTTGAAATTGTGAAGAATTTCATTGAAAGCAATAATTTAAGTATTGATAAATGTTTGCAATGTTCTTCAGATGGTCCGAATGTGAATTTATTATTTTTGAAAAAATTTAACTGTTATCTGGATTCTTTGAATTTTAAGAATTTGGTAGACATTGGGACCTGTGCTTTGCATACTATAAATAATGGTATGAAAAAGGGTTTAAATAAGTTAGATTGTGATGTTATAAGTTTGATTGATGATGTTTTTATTTTTTTGAGAATGTCTGCTGCAAGGCAAGAAGACTTTCATCATGTGCAAATAAATACTTTGCTTGGTGTGGAAGCTGATCATGTGATTTTGAAACATGTGAGTAGTAGGTGGCTTACTTTATCCCCTGTTTGTGATAGGTTCATTGAGCAGTATTCAGCTTTAAAAGAATACTTCTTAGAGTTCCTTCCAAAGAACAATGATGTTTCAAAACTAGGTGAAAGATATCGTAATATTTGTATATTTTTGAAAGATCCTATGACTCTTGTGTACTTACATTTTGTTAGTTTTTTTGCCTCGTGTTTTCTGCCTTATTCAACATTGCTACAGAAAAGCACACCACTGATTCACGTACTATACTCCAAATTGAATGAACTTTTGAGAAATGTCATGTTTAAGTTCATCAAACAAGATATTGTGAATGAAAAAGAAGGTTTGCCCTTAAAGAACATTGACTGTTGTGACTCCAAGTTTTGGGTTACACCTCGAAATGCAATTAATGTGGGATCCGGAGCATCAAATTTGCTCAATAAGGATTTTGATAAAAAAGAGCATAAAACTTTTTTATTATCTGTGAGAAGTTGTTACATGGAAACTTGTACATATTTTCAGAAAAAGTTACCGATTTCTAATGTTATTCTAAGAGATGTGCAATGCATTCATCCAGCATTGCGTAATCAAGAATTTTCTAAAGCTGCAATGAGCCGTCTTGTGGTGCACTTGATGAAAGTTTCAAAAACAGACCACATTTGCAATGCAGTTAACACCGAATGGTGTATGTATGCTTGTGATAAGTTTGCTAATACATATGATGTTGATCAGGATATTTGCAAATATTGGAGTGATGTTTCTAAAATAAAAGATTCTGCTGGTATGCAAAAGTATCCAAATCTTAGTGCTTTCGCCAAATCTTGCTTGACTTTGTCTCATGGAAATGCTATTCCTGAGCGTGGATTTTCTATTAACAATTCAATTGTTACATCAAGTAAAGCTTCATTCTCAGAATTGGGTATCCGCTCCATAAGATTGGTAAAAGATTATGTCTACAGATATAAAGTGGTCAAAAACGTACCAGTTACGAAATCTCTAGTTGAAAGTGTTCAGAAATCCCATAGTGCATATGCTGCTCATTTGGAAGAACTGAAGCAGAAAGCTAGTTTGGAGCTTCAAAAGAAACGAAATGCAGAGGAAGAAGAGCAAGCAAGTTCCAAAAAACAGAAGAAGGAGGATGAATCAAAAGCTAAGTTAAAGGAATTGGCTATAAAGGAAAGAAGTTTAGTTGAGGAAGAAAATGCTGCACATTGTCTTCTCGCGGAAGCCAATGAAAAACTTAAGTCGGCAATTTCAAAAAGTGATATGAAATCTATAAAAGTTGCCCAAATTATGATCGACGCTGCAAATGAAAGCATTATTGCTGTATCTAAAAAACTTGTCACTGTTCGCCATGATGTAACTAAAATAAATGAAAGTCGCTAATCGCAATACATATATTTTTGTTTTATTTTTTAGAAATAAATATTTTAAACAGGAATTTTTAGTCATTGTTTATCAAGTTGCCAGATTTTACTCAATTTTTTAGGATATATTTGTGTACGTCATGTGATGTAGGTAAGTTGCTTCAATTGTTGAAAATATGTCAGTTTAGTATGTCCTTAAATTGTCCTTAAATTTAGCAACAATCTTGTCCTTAAATTTGAATTTTTAGACTTCCAGCCCTGTTCAGATGTTGGGGAACGTGGGGGTAAGATTGAAATAACGGGGCAAATTGGAATGTTACAACATTTTAACTCTTCTGTGCCATCCACCTAGCAATATACTAAATATATTCTTAAACCTATAGTCGATTGGACGATTGCAATTCATATATAAATAGACTGAAAAATCAAAGGGAATATATACAACTCTTTTTCAAAATTTCATACACATGTTGTAATATTTTGCACTTTCTGGAAAATTGTTTTTGTTTTTCAGCTATTACTTACTCCTTTCTTTTTAAAATCCCAGATGTGCTCATTAATTCATTTATTCGCATTCCTTCATTAATATTTCAACTTGTTTATTTATTCATTTCTAATAAAACTTTTAATAATAAAATAAAAACTTTCATTTCATCCCATGAGATTCTTTTTTCCAAGGTAAAAATGTACTGCTGAAATGAGCAGTAATGTTTCAATGTTAGTGTTAATATAAAAATCATTTTTTTTTTAATGTGCGATAAGTTTTTAAACAAAAATCCAATTTGTTACATTTCGAAAAAAAATAAGCTGGTGTTTTGTTGATTTTTCCTTTACGATGTAAAATAATAATATGACAATTTGTTCAAAATAATCTTTAAAAAAGAGAAAATAAGAGATGCTTAAACACATTTAAATCATTTAAATAGTCTGCAATTAATAGGAAGCTTTAACGTCTAACAATGTTTGTGAGAGGCGCGGGTACATCGCTCATTTTCCTCTTACATTTCCACAATTACAGAATAACAATTAGTTTTGCTTCTTATTGTCGAAAACAGAAAATAATATGACAATATTTCAGTGTCCATAAAGTATTTTTCATTGAAAAAACCTGAAGCATATTTACATGAAGGTTACATGTTTTTTCAAAATTCGGTGCCACCATTTTTTATAGTCTTACAAAATCTTGGGGGGTGCATTGGTCCCTTGGCACCCCCCCTGCATACACCATTGGTAAAGGTTATATATATATCAGCAGCTATGCATAAAAAAATACAAATTTTACCTGTAACTTTAGTATGTCTGGGCAATTTTATTGGCTCCCATTCATCACTGCCATCGCAACAATCGCAAACACCGTCATTGACTTTATAAGATATTATGAATGTAGGGAAATGTTTAGAATGATGGGAACAATAAAACCTGTAAAATAAATAAAGTATATCAAATAAAAACAAGAAACATAAAAATAAATCTCTATTAAGGCTGCAGTTATAATGCATAATTTAATAAGCAAAGAGTTAAAAAGATATTTATTTAAAAAATACATTTCTTACAGACAAATACTTAGGTTCTGATTGTTTATTTAATAAATATATATTTAAAAAGGAGGGAAATAAAGCACCTCTTCTACAAGAAAGTTCTTTTGAAAAAGTGCCTTTTTATTAATGAACACCCCTTTTTTGCCCACAGGGAAACACTAAAGAACAGTCTCTCATAATGTTTGGGAAAAATATAATTAATTCAAGAAAAACTAGGTTTACAAAAAGTGGTTGTTAAATGAAAAGAATATTTAAGTTTTTCAGAAAAAGTGGCTAGTAAATTTAAAAAGTCTACTTGCCATAGGTTACTCACTAAAAATTTGAACTTTCAAGCCTAGATTTACATCATACTAATGCCAGGCACGGATCCACAGGCCCTGTGGCAGAAAGCTGCCGACAAGGCGACATTGTCGCAGAATCAAGGAGACAGTGTGCAAAAAGATTTTTGTGATTGGAAGCAAAAAAAAAAAAAAAAAAAAGCCAAGAAAAAAAAAAAAAAAAAAAACTATAAAACAGTCACCAGAAAAAAAAAACCTATGGATCTATAGTATTCATGTTAACATATTTATATATATAAACACCTTGTGTCACTGTATGAGGATTGCATATATATTTATTATTGAAGAATATTCTAGTGTTGCAGAAAGAAATTGGTTCTAGAAAATTTGTCGCAGAAAGCTGAAAAAAATTCTGCCACAGAGTCCAGAAAGGGTCATGACTCCCCCCCCCCCCATTAACCAATTAAATATAGCAAAAAATTGCATTTTTGGAACTTATATACGAAAAAATTGCTAAAACCCATCCATTTTTGCACAAAAATTGCACTTTGACTCCCACCTTTTCAAAAATGACCCCTTCCTTAACCAGAAGCTGGATTCATCCTTGACTAATGCTGCAATACTTTATTATCAAACACCTGAAGATTTGAAATTAAAAGGTCATGGAGCTACTATTTTGAGATGGCATACAATACCTTAAAAAGCTACAACTTTTCATCAATAATTCTTTTTTTTCTAAATATTAAGCTACAAATTATCTTGTCATATTAAGTAAAATAGTCATATTAAAAAAAAAAGTCTTTATTATATTAATTTTCTTTAAATTCATTACATTTTTCTGGAATCACTGCTGAAATATAAACTTATACTAAATTTTACTTTTATCATTTTTAAACACTCGGTGGTAAAGTTTAGCAAATAAATCTACTCTAACATTTTTTATGAATTAAAACATTTTACAAACCTTCCATAGTTACAAGCAGAGGTACTGGGTTCATCAGTAAAGTCAGAACAGTCACAAAAATCGTCATTTACTAAAGAATAACTAATTTCTTCTCCACTATGAATACACTTAAAAGTCCCTCCTGTAGAAGGCATGTAATATTTCTGGTTCTCAGGCAGTACACCTAGAATATTTCTCATTCCATCATGAACGATTTTCTGTGAGTGCCAAGTCTCATCCGCATTTCTCTTCTCTTCATCAGGGTTTTTTACTTGCATAAAACCATCTGCTTTTTCATAACTCCTAAAATTTTTTTGCAACTTTGAACGAGGGTTCCTTCTAGAGAGCTCTTTTCCTAATTGTCCAACTGATATTATTTGATACATCAGGAATATCAATGTCAGTGTGATGGTAAAAAGGAGGAAGCGCTTCTGGTTATAGAGACATCTCAGTCGACGGAAAAACATGAGTTGGCAGGATAGGATCTCAGATACCTGTTCCAAAAATCATATGAATATTAAGAAATGGTAACGGAAAGTACAGATTTTTTAAAAATGTTTTAGAGTTTTAACAAACTGGTTAAAACAATCCTTTTCAATGTTATGCTAAAATTTAATTCCAAGCAACAAAAAAAAAAAAACCTGTTCGAGGTAGAATTTTAGTCAAAGCTGAAGACGATACATTCTTTCCAATGGTGCAATCTAAATTAAAATCAAAGGTGTCACATAAATACTAGCTTCAAAATTTGGACAGGTTTGGCATTTTGATATTTACTGACTACCCTCTCTAGTCTTCATGCATGCTGCAGAAGTGGACAAACTCCTAAAAATATAAAATAATTTAAAATCTAGTGGACCCTGATAATACAGTGCTTGACTTTTTGGCATGGGTAGGGAAAAGAAGGAATTTTAAAGCAAGCAATTTAATACCTCAATTGCATTCATAGTTTATATTAAAAGAAATGTGAAACCTATAAAGTGATAAGGAGTTCTTTAAGTTTGACAGTCCGGAAATTTCAAGGGATGCCCAAGCACCTAAATAGCATGGAAATGCATGCATTAGCCTGATACAGATTGCACCAAAGCTTATAATCTGGGTGTGGCAGCACTTCTTAAGGATTATAAATTTTAACATTTCATTCCTTACATTTTTGTGTTCCCAAATACCTGTTACTCTAGTTGGCTTCTTATTTCTAACACTGGCACTGCAGCTAGTCAGAGATAAGGCGTTCTTAGTCATGTTTTACAGCCAAATTTTTTTCTTTGACACATCGATTTCCACATTCATAAGCCAAATTTGACACCTTAAGCAATGGATCGCATTGAAACCCCCCGTTTTACCCACTTATCGTATGATCAGAAGGATAAGTGCGTAGAAAAGTAATTTTGTCTTTAAAATCAATGTATATTTTAGGGATTTTTAAATATGTTATCGGCAACGTACAGCAATTCTAGAAAATAAATATTTATTTACATTGTGATATATATGTTTAATTCATTGAAAATGGATTATAAGCTATTTATTTTGACGACTAGAAACTTTTACTAAGCGTCATCGTGACGCCTAGATTTGCATTCTTATTTCTAACACTGCCTGTAAACATCCTATTCCATAATAAAATTGTTCAAATAAAGCGAAGAATAATAAGCATGAGTCTTCCTTAAAATATTAAAAGTTATAATAATAATAAAAGTAATAACAGAGTTGTGCAGTCAGAAACACGGCTCTTAATATTACCAAAATTCAAATTCTGTATCAACCAGCCATTTATTGGAAAATTTTCCGAATAAAGTAAAAGAGAAGATTTCAACAGTGGCAGATTATCTTCAATGTCATGTTTTGTCAGTTTTTATTAACAAATTAACATGCATTTAATTCTTCTTAAAGATTAACATCCTGCACTCACAATTTGAATCCGAAAGAAAAACAAAAGCTATCGATATCAGCCATATAATCGATACTAATTAAGAGATAGATTTAATCGAATATACAGATAAATAAATACGATGTTTGTTAGAGGATTTGAATTGGAAAAATAAATGGACTTTCTGATGTTTTGTTCAAGCTAAGTTTGCTTACTTGGATTAAAAAAAAAAAAAAAGATGTACAGTAAACCGCTATAGTAGGTTACCATTGAAAAATGTATCCTGCAGCCACGAGGACATCCGATTTTCTGGAGGACAATAACACATGCCTGTTTTCCGTTTAAAATTTTTATTTGCATTTAAGAAAGATGTTTTATGAAAGTTTTCTCTCTTCAATGTTGTAAAAGAATGATATGATTCCGGCACGTTACGCTTCGTTTCGGCCCGACCAACCTTAGGTGTGCTCGTTGGCCTGTGATTCTTAGCCTCTCGGCTCCTCATCAGAAAATAAATTTTAATGTTCATTCTCTCCCCCCTAAGTAACGTTCTTCCACGTTCCCTTACGTCACTATTGGTTGAAAGATTGTTTCTGTTTTCCAGGCAACGTGTTCTCACGTTGATTTAAAGATTCGTTGCTAAGGCAAAATTTTCAAACGTTGCAGTTTTATACGATTAGGAATGTTGGCAGACAGTTATAAAATAAACGTTTCAAAGCATTACTTATCGTTGCATACTGCCTTTGTTTTCAGCAACCATCTAATCCTAGTAGCTATTTTCAGTTTACCGTGTACTGGTTTGGAATATCGTCATTGTTTGCAGCATCGTGATTTATAACTTTACTAAATTTAGCATCGGATTTTATTTATGTTTTCGACTTTTAGTGGTAAATACTTTTCTTTTTTTAATGTGTTATTGCTGCGAAACTCTTACTTATTACAGAAGTGTTATTACGCATTTTCAAAAAATGAAATTGATGATTTAAAAATTAAATTGATGACTGCCAAGCCGTTAATTGAAGTTTGAGTACTTTTCCCACCGTACTTTTATTTATAATAATTTTTAAAAGAGTGGTGTTTCTTCATTTATTTCTGAAAAGAAACTTCCTTTTGATTGAGCACTGGTATTTATACATTGGGCCGTGGTAGCCCGATCGGTAAAGCATCGGACTCGTGACCGGAGAAACTTGGGTTTGATCCCCAGCCGATTAAAGATCCACCGTCTTGATTAATGGTGGCTGGGGGACGTTAAAAATGTTGTGGTCACAAACAGTGGCGTACCAACATTGTTGGGGGCCTGGGGCGGTAGTCAATATGGGGCCTACCTAGAAGTAAAATCGTTTGTAAATCTTAAACAAAATGTACGCGTACCCTATGGTGCACTCAGCACCGAATCTTACATTTTGCAAAAGAAGGACAAAAAAAACTTGAAATTGCGATCCTTCATCTTCCTTCGTTTTTAACCACATCAAGTTCTAATTTAAAAAATAAGTAAATTGAAGTAAAAAACATAAGATAAGTTTAATATTGAGAAATTCATTGCGGCTTTAGTGACGTTAAAGGGAGAATTGGGAGTTTTCACCCGATTTTTTTTTTTTAAATCTAATCTAAATACGCCGCGTCGCCGGGACCCCATCCTGAAACTAAAAAAATAAAGTTCTGAAAATGCAATTTTTAGCTATCTTTGGAAACGTCAGGTCTAGGGGAGGGATTAAGGTTATCTTCCTCGGCAAAAATTTCGAAATTGATACATCACGTTTTAAAAGGACTCTGTTTTAGGCTAAGTTTGCTAGTAGGGTGGGAGTTCGTGAACTTTAAAATTGATGTTCTGGAAACGCATTTTAGGTTTTCTTTGATGACGTTAGGAGAAAAGTTAGGTTTCGGGGGCTGTCCCCAGAAATTCTTTGTAATTAAACTTTTAAAAACGCAATTTTAAGCTATTAGTCAAGACGTAATGGGTGCTCTGCTCTCCTTCAGAAATTATCTGGAGTTGAAGTCCTACAAATGCATTTTGAGAGGCTATATGTTTAGTGAGGTAAAGGGGAAGGGGGGATTCATGGGCTCTAATAAAAAAAAATCACAAAATGTCAAAATTCCCGAAGCTTAAAAACCATTTTATGCTGTGTTTGGCCAAGTTCGGGAGAAATGCATATCAGCTGTTCTTCTCTGGGAGTATATTTGTAATTTTAAGTAATGAAAAGGCAATATAAAGTTGCCCTTAAGGACATGGTTGAGAACACGAATGATTGCTGTTTGAAGTCTTATGGATCTGATACTTTCCAAAAAGGAATTGAAACCGCAGTTTTGGGAATTTTTCGGTCTCTTAAAGGGGGAGGGGGGAATCACGATCTTTTTCTTGGAACAGTGGTTGAGTGCTACGCTTGTCAGCCGTCTTTCAAAAAGTTATCGCCTAAGACAAGGGCCCTAAGAACAAGCTTGTTACACCCCGTAGATTTGCCACTGATATTGGATACGCTAATTACTTTTATCCTTACCCTTTTTACACCCAAAAGTTAAACGGACATTGAGAGTAAATGTAAAATTACGATCCTTTTGACTGTATATTCTATTATTCAGGTAAATTGTAGTCTTTATTAAACAAGAAAACGATACCAAACCAACCATTAGTCAGATAGGTTAATGCATTAATTAATTGAAAATACTTTGAAATGATCAATGTACTAGCATTTAGTTTTTTAATCTTTATTTTCTTCATATTATACTGTGCAGTAAAATAGTTATTTACACCTACATAAACTTAAAATATTTCTTTTGTGCTTTGTTCATTCGCCAATAATTTTGGATTTATATTTTCAAACAGAGGCGAATTTAGGTTAAAGATACGCTTTTCATGCTTATTAATGGTAACAAATTCATAAAACTTCGACAGTGTAATTCAAAACTACAAGTTATTTTGCAAAGGTACATTAACACTGGGTAAATTTACACTTGAAAAAGAAATTGGACACACATGTATCCAATGTTTCAAATCGGAAAAGCTGTAATTTCTAACCACGCGAATACAATTTTCATCATCCTTTGTTGAAAATGTTGCTTCGTTTTATGCAACAAATAAAGACAAAAACGATAATTTTTTAATTTATTATATCTTTATCAATTTGTTCTTCAGCTCCTCACCCTTATAATCATATGCCAACATCAACTGACTTTTAAATCTTCATAGTTAGCATTTATAAATTTAATTTTCTTGAATATGCACAATCAGACTCACAAATCAACTAAAAGGTTTCGGGCGATCTACTGTAGAAAACTAATGTTCTACATAGATCACACCAACTCCAGCTCCCGATTATGGCACTTATGAACTCTCAGCAAAGATAGAACCCCGAACCAAGGCCGTATCCAGAAAAAAAATTCGGGACGGGTCCAGTTTCGCACATTGCCCAAACACACACACATTTTTGTGTGTGCTATGAGTCTAATTACTAGCTGACACCCCCCCCCCCAAGATGTTTGATGTGTGTGTGTGTGTGTTTCATTTCTTTATTCTTATTATTTTCTTGAACTGATGACCTTTATTGGAGATAGAGAGATATGCAAGAGAGATATGCAATGATAATTTTTTTTAAGTGGGGTAGAATATCCGTAATTTTAGGGGGTCCGGGGGTTCCTCCCCCGGGTAAATTTTTGAAAAAAAGTTTTAAAATTTTGCATTTTGAGGCCTTATATGGGGCAATTGGGACTTCAAAAACATGTTGAAAAAGTAGGCAATCGACAATCTCATAAATTTTTTGCATTCTTTTGCAAATTAAGATTAATCAAAGTATAAAAAAATGTTTAGTTAAACATACGATTAACATTAAGCGACAAAGAGGAAGGACAATGGAGGGAAAAGATTAACACATTATCACTAGCTTACATCGGTTTTCACTATAGTTACAGAGTTGTTTTTGATCAGTTCCATAACTCACCGACAGACACAGCACTTAGTAACATAAAATAACCAATAGTATAAAACACATAAAATTCTTTAAAAGAAATAGTGTAGAGATTTAAAAAATAATTAATGAGAGAGTAACATTCTGGCCATTTAGTTAATTCATAGTTTAATTATTAGATAAGAAATCGGATAGAAGCACTTTTGGAGGAGTTTCAAAAAGGTATTTAATGATTTTCAAAGACTCTAGAACAGTTAAAATTCTTTAAAGCATTTCATTTGCACTTTCCAGTCTCTGACGTTTTAATAGTTGATTGGATAGTCTTACGAAATTGTTGAAACTATGAAAACACATCTTTTGAAGATTAAACCTTCACTGCACGATTTTTTATATTTTCATGAAAAAAATTATATGTTACCTTTAAATAGCCCCGAGTTCAGGAAAAATGAAAAAAAAAAAAAAAAATTAATCTTAACAATTTGCACCAAAAATGATGTTTTAATTGTTTGTTCTATATATGGCACAAAGCACATAGCATATGCTTTGTGTACCGATAAGTGTAAAAATCTACAATGTATTTTGTGCCATAAGTGGTATAAACAAATTTTCCACTAAGTGTATGTAAGCAATTTTAGAACAAAGGAAATAATGACTAAGCACACTTCTAACGTAAATGCAGACACTCTTTCTTTCAAAAGCAAGAACTGTAATACCTAGACTAGTACAACTAACTAGCAGAGGCGTAGCTAGGGGTTGGCAGGAGTGGCTCTTGCCACGGGCGCAGCAACCAGGGGGGCGCAATTTTGACATTTTTTTTTTTTGTTTTTTTTTAATAGTGGAAAAATGTTAAAGAAAAAAACTCGTAAGAACAAGAGCTAGAGGACAAAATGAAACAATTGTCGAAAAAAGAAAAAAAAAAAAAAAAAAAACGAATAACAATTTTACCTGTGGCAGGGAATGCCATTCCGATTCACTTTTCTTCGTCTTACCTCAACTCTTTTAGCGATAAACCTTATACAAACTTGGACAGACTGTCCTGCACAGCGCAAGTTCCCCTCACTGCGCCACAAATCACGTAGAACTTGGAGTTATGTTTTGGCGGATTTCAGTCGGATACACCGCTCAGATCTATTTAACAGGATAGAAAGCTCGCAGCAACCAGGGGGGCGGCATTTTGACCGATTTTTTTTTTTTTTTAATAGTAGAAAAATTTTGAAGAAAAAAAACTCGTAAGAACAAGAGCTAGAGGACAAAATGAAACAATTGTCGAAAAAAGAAAAAAATAGCAATTTTAGCAATTTTACCCGTGGCAGGGAATGCCATTCCGATTGACTTTTCTTCGTCTTACCTCAACTTTTTTAGCGATAAACCTTATACAAACTTAGACAGACTGCCCTGCACAGCGCAAGCTCCCCTCACTGCGCCACAAATCACGTAGAACTTGGAATTATGTTTTGGCGGATTTTAGTTGGATACACTGCTCAGATCTATTTAACAGGATAGAATTTAGCTATATGACCCCAATAGGCTGACCTGAAATTGACCGTGCCTATCCTATCAAAAGAAGCAAACCGCCCTTTTCCGCTCCTTTCTTGCCGCTTGTTCCCCGATATCATATCAATTAATTACCATACATCTGAAATATCATTTTTCCACGACATCAAAAAATTGGCAAAATTGTCGTTATCATTTTGAAAACAGTTCAGATACATAGTTTTGTAGGGGGATTTTACACTAACATAAATAGCTTTAAAGTTGGCAACAATTTTTCTTTGGCAAAAACTAGCAAAAAAATAATGTATGTAGGTACGTATTTCTCAAAGTCGAGAGGGGAGAGATTTGTTAGAAACGATTATTGAATTTCAATGCACATTTCCACGTTTCTTTTACTATAGACACAATAGTAAACATTTTATTACGCATCCGTGTGTAATATTTTTGCAGCTTGTAATCTTCTATGATCGGAGCGGGTGATAAAAACTTATTAGAATTCACTTTTTTACATTAATTGGCACAATCCTGTATTTATTTATTTATTTATTTTTATGCGTTCACAACAACGGTAGGTTTAAACATTATATTTGATTTATCAATTAACTTTAAATTGTTAATTAACAGCAGAAATTAAATCACAGTGACTTTAAAAGCAGTTTTGAAAGCGCTTTACTATAATTTCAGTTTATATACTAATCTGAAAGCGCGTTTTAAACATAGAAACTCAATTCTTTCAGTGTAATCGGACACTTAATGGCTTTCGCGAGGGGCTTTTCTCGTCCGTTCGGACAAAGAAAGACTTTTCTAATTGGTCACTCCTTCGAGGGTAAGTGACCTTTGCGAGATAGCCCCTCCTCCCGCTGATTTCAGAGGTTCTGTGCGTTTTAGTAAAGGGAAAGAGATTAAACTTGCAAATCCTTTGTGTACTTACTGCATCTCGCCTTTGACACGTTATTATTTGTATTATTTGGTGCTCTCGTTTTCTATAACTTCGATGCATATCAATTCTTGTGAGGTCAAAAATGGGACCTAAAAAACCGTCAGGCAGTGCTTTTAAAAAAATCAGAAAAAATAAAGAAAAAACTGCTGCAGATCTTTCAGGACAGTTAAAAAATTGGCTAAAGCCTAATGAACAAGACTTAAGTGCCATTACAAGCTCTAAAGATGAAAATGACGCGAAGCAGGAATTTTTTGATATTGCGGAAAAAACTGACCACCACCACCAAGTTGATTGTCCACCATCAACTTCTGCTGATTTATGTGTGGACAATGCTCCATCAGTCGAAGATAGCAGGTTGATAGAAGAGAGGATGTCTGTTTCAAGCCCAGATGAGGATATATCATTGAAAGATCCCCATGATTTTGACTCAACTGCTGATTTTAGCGTAAAGTATTCCAATGACATTGACTCTGTTGAACTTTCATATGAAATTGACACTTTCAAATTACAAGCGAAAGAGCTATTGGATCTTGACAAAGCCACCCCACTGGATCTACTAGAAAAAATAGAAGAGTTTTCACTGGGAGACATTTATCCAAATATTCAAATTGCGCTTAGGATATATCTAACCCTCCCTGTTACGGTAGCTTCTTGTGAACGAAGTTTCAGTAAACTCAAATTAATAAAAAATTATTTGCGAAGCTCAATGGGACAAGAGCGTTTGTCAAACCTTGCAATAATTTCAATCGAGCATGAGGAAGTCAAAAAATTAAACTTAGATGAATTGGTAAATGAATTTGCATCAGTCAAAGCTAGAAAAGCTGAATTTTAATGAATTGCGCAGCAAATTCAACTAAAAAAAGAGAAGTTATTCAAATGCCTTTAAAAGTTAATATTTTTGGCTTGAGAAATGGTTATGTTACGTTAAAATGCAGATGTTTTCAATATTACAGGCATTGTTTTACATAAATTTGAAGCAAATTAACAGTTTAAGATTAAATACAAAGGTAAGAATTTAGAATCGTGTTTCTTTTTTTTTATGTTTCCACAAAATCAAAATTTTAAAGCTTTATGTTCATGCAAAACTTTGTGAAGAAACTTTATGGATCTCTCTGTCAGTTAAATTTCCATTTTGTGAAAAATATGGTATAATGATAAAATAGCACTTATAAAAATGGATTAAATTTTTCTATTATTGCTGATAAAATTTAAGACAACAACAAATGTTAAGCATTTTTTCATTCGTCAATGAATTATTTTTAACTTATATATATGTTTTTTTTTAATGGAAAAAAAAGATAATAGCTCATTTACAGTTTAAAAATGATAGTTAAACTTCCAAAGTAGAAAGATCTTTACTAAAGTTTGAATTGTGAAATTTTGCGTATCTGCTTATTTTTGCTGTTTGTAGAGAGAAAAAAGCACAGCTTTCTAAAGGAAATGTATGAAATAGGAGTGAAGTTTTATCTACGTTAATTATTTATTCACATAATAATAAGTAATGTAAAGCATGAAAAGTCTTATTTGTAAAAATAACCGCACTCTAAGAGTATCAAATATGTAGAACTTTTATTTTTCCAGTATATTATGGGTCGTATTTATTGAGCCAATTTCAGATTAATTATATTTGATTTGCTTTCCTAATTATACTAGAATTGTTCAAAAGTTATGATTTTTATTTTAAATGTGAAAATTATGTTTATTGTATATGTTTTTCTATCGTTTTGAAACAAATTGTATTTTGAATTAAAGCTGTATGAAGAAAAAAAAAGTTTAGCGACGAAGTGCAGGTGTTATTGGTTTTATTGATTTTATGTGAAATGATTGGGAGAGGGAGAGGCTCCCTGAATGAAATTTGTTAGGAAAGGGAAAATTCCAAATTTGTACCAGACATTAAAATACGAGTAAGCGCACATACCATACAATCTAACGAGAATTAAGATTGGGCATCATTAAAAACATTTTTTAAAGAAAAAATAAATCAAAGTTGTAATGTTGTCACAATTTTTTTTCAATTGATCAATCAAAATTTACTGGATAAGGAACTGTTTTTGGAGGTCACTGCTGTGACCTCCCATGACCTCCCATCAACGTGAACCTGAGGGGTGCGCGATTTCCGAAGTACGCCACGGGCGCTGGCCCCCCTAGCTACGCCTCTGCTAACTAGTGCATAAAAAACCACACTAAACTGTTATAGCAAAGTTACAGAAGGGGCACAAAGCTCAGTTTAACTGCATTTAAAAATCATAGGGATGTATGAGGGCTTATTTGGTTTGTGCCAGATCTGGCACACCGTGCAGTGAAGGGTTAAAAATAGATATTAAAAAATACTTATAACGACAATTTCTTTTTCAATCACTAGTACTGCAGAAAACGAAAAAGAATACAGGTAGGGTAATATTTTTTCTCGCGCTTAAGATATTAATAAAGGAGTCAATTACAAAGTAACTTCTAAAATACTGAATTAGGTATTTAATGAATAGTCAGGAATGAAACATGTGAGTCACAAAAAATTATTTTTGAAAATATGCTACAAAAAATGCTGGAATATGATTTTTGCATTACGCAGAATATTTTTTTTTAATCAAGGAGCTGAGTTTCGTGCAACTTGATGCCCACCAGCCCACCTCCCCTTTATTGGTGTTAGAATCTTTAAAATTCAAGGTTTACAGCTACATTTAACAAAGTTTTCAAGGCTTTTAAGCATTTGTATAAAGGATTTTTTTTAAAGTAACTTTTGTTTAAGATCGGTGAGCGTCCAACAAAGCAGAGGGTCTGTGAACGTATCCGTTTTTGTGTGGTCTTGTTGATTGAAGACATGTTTAGCTATTAAAATCCCTCGAGGATTACAAACGCTTATAAATGGGGACCAACAAAGTACCCTCTTAAATGAATCAGGGCGCTGAGAAGCAATCTCAGCCTAGTCGGAAACTAGGGGCACGGCGATTAGGGGGTAAGAATCTGAGTGGTGTAGGTTTAATAAGTTTTATGGGGGAGGGGGCGGCGCCGATCAAACTGACAAGCCTTGAGCCTGAATTGATTTCGGAAAGAAAGCTGGAAGTGCTAATGAGAATCTTGTTTTCAAGTATGTTTTGCAGCTAATGAGAATTTGAATTGTCTTTTTTTTTTTTTTGTATTTCTTCAAATGTTCACTCGTTTAATAGTTAAAAGGACAAAAAACCCTTTTTTTTGCCATTTGAAAATTTAAAAAAAAACTTAAAAAAAAACTTTTTTTTCTGTTTTACATTGTTCAACATTTCGGGTTTCGGGGGGGGGGGGGCCGTCGGGACCCCCCTCCCCCTCTGGATACGGCCTTGCCCCGAACCAGCTTTGTTGCAGTTTGAGAGAGGGGCATAGGTAAACTTTATGGTATAAGTGCATTACTGAAAAAGGACTTAAGCCATAATCTGCCTTTATATGAAAGAAAGCCTTATCTCCAAGCAGAAAAATAAGTTGGGAAAAACTAGAAGACATAAATTTTAAACCTTCATACATGCTATTATATTCTTTAAAAATTTTGAGCTTATAAGTAGAACACAGCTGAAACAAATTTTAAAATTTCTTTGATAACTATATCTTTGAGCAAACAACAAAAAATCTTTATAAATGAATTGCAGCAAAATTTGGATTTAAGGCCTCTTAATTATGACGACAGTAGTAGTATAAGTATTGTTTGTGAATACCACTGCTCTTGCTTCTCTTTAACTGAATCAATATTAAAAAAAAAAGAGCCTTATTAATGTATTAAAAATTCAATAAGAAAGAGAGGTATACCTAAAACCATGTGGTAGGAATTGAAAATTCGGATGCTCTTATACTTTGGGGTGAATAAAGTTCCAATTATCCACACCATAATTAAACTATAAAAATGAGTGAGATGTGGATTTCATGAACGCTGAAAAACGAGCTAAAAAAGTTAATTATTTTTATTTTAAAAAAGCATTTCTGAAAACAGGGCTCGATTAAGATATTTTGAGGTCATAGACCAAGCACTTTTGGCGCTCACTGTAATCAACCTTAAAAGCACAAACATTCACACGGAATCAGGAGGGCCGACAAGGTACTGCAGCGATCAATCACTCACTCAAAATATTTATTGTTGAAGCACAAAGAATCTCACAACCTTAAAGCACATGTGAGTAGAAGTTGAGGAAAAATATATGCGAGGGAATCATAATCTTTCTTCTTTTTCTTAAATTATATACTAGAACTGAAACATTTTTGCTCATTTAGGGGCCTCTAAAAAGCGAGGGCTTTAGGCCACTGCCTAGTTTGCTTATTCAGTACACAAGCCGTATAAATGCATTTTACTTTTTAAAAGTTTTATCAGATAAAAGAGCTCAAAATGCTCAAATAAACGAATTTGGGGCCTCTTTCAAAAGCGTCAACAGGCCACCATGTGCCCCCCCCCCCAAATACGCTTGGCAGCTAGTCAGTTAACGATAAATCATTCTTAATAAAATTAATAACGTAAATGGACAAACTGTTATCCAAACAGGTCTGATGGGGAAAACAATAAAAAAAAATATTTTTTCAATAAAAGCGAAATTTCGGGGCCTATGTCAACGCGGGGCCTGGGGCGGACCGCCCCCCCCCCGTCGGTGTGCCACTGGTCACAAAGTCCTCCAAGTAAAACGATACCTCTGGGGGTGCTGGGCCAAGGGTTTGCTCGACCCTTGGTTCTGGTTCAAAAAGAACAGAGCAAACCCAGATAATATAAACGAACTCGCGAACGCCGTTCGCAGAAAACTTTCGAAGTTTGCAGAAAATTTTTGCATTTTGTTAAAAAAGTTACAAATTTAGGAAGTTTTCTATCTGAAATATGTCTTGATCTTATTCATTGTGGGGCAGTAGCTTGTTACATACGAAACTAACACATTCATTAATCATGACGGATTGACAACCAACCTCATGGTAGAACCTGCACTTCATACAACTTGATATTTTTGTTGTTGGTAGCACTTTAGGATTCAGAAGCCCCCTTTTTTTTGCAGAAAATTTTAAAGAAATTATTTAAGTTTGCAGACAGTTTTACATTTTATCTAAGTCTGGAACAGAGCGCTCTTCAGGGTCCTATCCCGGTTAAACCACGAGTTGTGGTAGGTACGGGGACCCTGGAGTGTGTGAAGTATTTATACATTTTAATACATTATAAATAAGGTTCTCCATTAATTTGCACATGATTGCTCAGTAACTTCTTTTCAATATTTGGTAGTTTTGTTGTAGCAGCTCATGCTAGATGTTAATCTTTCCTTTATAAGCTGTAAATACCATGTATGACTTGAATCACCATTTTTACTTCAGCACGTGCATTATGTACCGAACAACATACAAACAGCCGAAAAATCAATTTCGACCACCCCCCGAGTAAATTACGACGAGTTTTCTCGTGACGTCTGTGTGTACGTATGTGCGTATGTATGTCGCATAACTCAAAAACTATATGCCGTAGTAACTTCTAGCTGGGTATGTAGGCTCTGGGGATGGTCTAGTTGTGCACCTCCCCTTGTGGTTGCATTCGAATGTTCTCAAGGGGGTGTTCTACCCCTTTTTTGGGGTAAATCAGTGTTAATATCAATACAGACTCAAGTGATATGAATTGGCGCGACCACTTGGCGACATGTCGCCAAGCTTTTGGTTGCTAAGTGTTTGACGCCAACTTGGCGACAAATTTGGCGAAAAAATTATTTTTTGAATTTGGGTTCAACTTGGCGCTATTGGCGATATTTTGCGAAAAATTCACTGAATGATATTAAAATCAGCAATATTTAGAAAATTAACCATTGTAAAATATTTTTTGCATTGTTTTGGGGCAGATTAGGGGAGTAAATATTTGAATTGTTTCCTTGCTCACTCCAAGCACTTTTTTTAACACGTAAGGCAACTAACTACTAAGAAATTTACACGTAAAAGGAAGTAGTGTGGGGTCTATACCAGATTTTTTATTTAGTCAATCGGTTTTCTGCAATAGTGATTTTATAGCAATAATTAAAGTAACGTTTTTTTCTTTTTCTTTTTTTATGAATTTAAACAAACATATACACTGTGCTTATGAAAAGTAGTACATATAAGTTTAAACTATATTTTCAAAAACCTGGGTTTTAGATCTCTTTTTTAAGACTCATTATAATATCAATATCCATGAGTACCAAATAACTATTTTGCTTCTTTTGCTTTTCGTAGAACACGTAATTTAAATCCAGCATCTGTTTTACTCAAATATATTGTAAAAAATTGTCAAAGCTACAGAAAAAAAAGTATTAATTTTGTAAATAAGGTTTTGAAAAAAGTGCTCCTTGTGATTCTAAAATATGTTTCATTATGTAATAATTATTATGTAATATATGTTTTTCAATTCGCTTAAAACCACGAACGTAAATTTAAGGTAAATGAGGCAACATTAACCATAAACATGAAGGATAGCCCAAATGGGGTTCACTTTTCTACTTTTAATTTTTTTTTGTCATCAGTAAAAGCAGAGTGAGCTGTTTTATTTTCAGCCATTAGCAGAGATGCAAAATTTCGGGAAATTTTCAGGTTGCGGAAAAAAGTTTTTTTCTGGAAAAATTGGGAATTTTTTTAGAGAAAAAATAGGTTTTTTTCTGCTTTTCTTTAAACAAATTAAAGGGGTTGAGTAAACATTGAGCTCTTATTTTTTCCAACCCCGCCTAAAGCCAAATCAAAACTAAATTGCTTTTTGCTTATCTTTCCAATCTAAATCCAAACTAAAAGTGTATACGGTTTCTCAGTTTAGAATTCGAAAGCTGAACCAAAACTTAAACTGGAGTTTTAGTTTAATATACATTTATTTTACATAGTCATCAGACTTCCCTGGACCCCCTTCTAAAAATCGCGCAAGATTTGATTTTTTTTTTTCTAATATGTTTTTGCGCTTTGAAAAAAAAAATATTTATTCATTGTTCTGTATTTTTTAAATATCTTGTCTAGTTTTCAACACTTAGCATTATTATTTTTAGCTATAAAAATAAATAAAGGTTAATATCACTTGTTAGGTACAACATTAAGCTAGAGGTTCGTCGCTTAGGTCAGGAAATTAGAAAGGTCAATTGCAAATTGGATTTTAGAAACACAATGGCAATTCTTATAAAACAGTAATAGTATTGCATCAAATATATAATCCCTACGATATAGTATACCATATCTCAGTATAATATAGATTGAAAATATGTGTTAAAATCAAGAGGGTTGAGGGGTTTGCCACACATTGCTTGTACATAAACAAGAACTTTTTTGTTCCTTTAAATATACTTTCATTTTGAATTAAAATATTGCAACTCGTCCTTACTTTTTTTTACTCCAGAAAAAAAACCCAAATGTGACAAACTTTCCGAAATCCCATTTGTTTACTTTTCTATCTTTTCGGTAAACAGACTACAGTACTCTCTTGATCACCAAGATAGAGTGTTTAAGTACGGAATAAAAACATTACCACAAAGCATTTTAAGTCAAAAACATTTTAATCTAGCAACAACAACAGTCTTAATGTAAGACATGGAAAATGTTAATTATAACATTGACAGATCGTAGTCGACACACACATCATTTCAATTATATCTAAATTCATTTAACAAAATTGCATCAATATTGCGATTAAAGCTCAAAAATTTCAATCTTTGTGCAGAAATGTACTTAAATAACGAAGACATGATGAAAATGCATTGAAATTATTAAATACGTAAATATAAGATACAGTAAGAGTATTTGTGTACATCAAGATTGCAATTCTTATGCAATAGTTTATTGAATAGCTAGCAATCCTTTTCGGACATTGAGCAATGCCTTCAAAATCAAAAGAATTTGTTTGTGCCTCCCAAGCCCAATGTCTTGTTTTCTTTGTTAAAAGCATTACAGAATTAACCATAACATAAATGATTACAGAATTTTTAAGAATAAAAAAGTATGAAAAAGGCAGAATCTCCCACATTTGAAGTAAAGGAGAAGTGAACATAGTGGCGGATGTACAGATTTGGGGGCCCGTCGCACCGTATATTTGGCACCTTCTAGTTTTGCAGTTAAAAAAAAAAAAAAAAGATATCATTTCAAGTAAATAAATTCGGCACATCCTTGCCAATATGATCCAACAAAAATGTAAACTCTAAAATGCATATCAGCAATTACAGATACATAAAAGTTTTTCAAAACACCTATTGAAACAGTCTAGTTCCTACTCTATTGCATTTTTCAATGAAAAAATTTATTCAGTAATAATTTCCACCATAATCTTCTGCGTTATCCTATTAAAATAACTTTCAAGTGCTTTTCTTCAAAAAATATTTTCATCTTCAGATACCCAAAAGCATAACACAAACTATTTACATTTTTACAAATCCAACTTTGCATTTTTACATAAAACTGTACTCTAAAATTGTAAACAAACATCGTAAAGATGACACGTTACAACACACAGTTCAAGTCTCAATATTCTACATGAATCTGCACATGCCTCAAGTTCTGATAACACGGTTTTTGAGTAAGTAGAAAATGCTGATAATTTCACAAGCCCCCTTCTAGGGCTGAACCCAATGCTACTCCAACGATAAAATTGCTACCAGTAATTCAACTCTTCCGACTGAGTATCTTTTAGCATGTGCTAATCCATAGATATGCATACCATAGAATAGAATAGTCCATACATATACGTACACATAAAAAAAGATAATGCACTTTTTCAAGCCATTTTGTTGCATATTTTTTTTCCTGAAGATATTAGAAAGAGCCTACTCAGATATATGAAGAAAAACTAAATTTTCTTTTCAGTTTCATAAAATTATTAAAAATTATATTATGCCAAGACTTACAGTGATATGGACACAGAAAGAAATTACGATTTGACTGGACTTATTCAAATGGAAATAAGCAGGAAATAATAACTAATGCACAGCACATCATAAAAAGTTGTGATGGCTAAATAAAAAAGAATTTCCAAAACAAACAGGTAATACAATAAGTTCAATGGAATTGATGCAAGTGTCTTGAATGCCCCCTGAAGATATTTTTGATACATTACATGATTAGTTTTCATAGATGTCGGCTAAAATTAGTTAAAGATATTGGAAGATTTTCTCCAATTTTTAGAAAAATTAAACTAGTTGCTTCACTGTCTATAATCAATCATCAGTTCGATAAGGGCAGATCGAGCTTCTAGTTTTGAAGGTGGTCATCATCAATCTATGGCCACACAAATCGAAAAAAAGGGAGGGGGGTCATAAGCGTACTATTCGGGCCTAAATAGAGTTCAACGGTAAGTTATCGAACCTCAAGCTCCCGAACCGAAGCTTAAAGCTATCCTTGTTCTCGCAACGGGGGTCGGAGCTTATGACTCAACACTTTATCCTCTTATCTCTCTTATGGTCATGTTATTACTTCGAATGACAAATAATGCTTACGAACTTAAATATGAAATGAATTTGGGTCCTTTTCAATTGTACTATTGTTTTGACAAAACCTTGTTATTTTTGCATGGATTTTCGATTTTACAACGGAGATGGGTATACTTTACCTTTGGCCCACATCAAAAATGATTGGGACTTGACAAAGCATGAGTGGTCAAACGGGCAGTCAAGTCAAAATTGGAGACGTGTTATCTATCTGCACTATAATAAAAGAGTAGGTGTTTGCTCGTTTGTCTGTGGAGAGTTCTCGGTAAAATAGTAACGTCTAGAAACATGAAATTTGGTACACAAGTGTTTCTACGGACGATAGGTTCCTCGTCACTCGATTTTTATATGAATTAATTAGAGAAGAGTTATTAAATGTTTTCAGTGAACTTTAAGCACTTTTTATCCGAGAGAATCTAAAGTAACTGTTATATGCACTCATTTATAGTTGCAAGTAGCGAAACTTAATTCAACTGCGTACTAAAGGCAGTTTTTTTCCCTTGACATTAAGTTTTAGTTTCTGCCCAGGGTGCTATTGAATACGGCATTTTTCATCCTGAATTTTTATGCTATTTAAAGTCACAGTACTTTGTCTCATCTTGATTTTTTCTATAAATAGTTCTTTTGTCTAATTTCATTTCATCTTAAACTCTTGCTGTGTTTAGGGCTATTACATACTGTGTTTTTGTATTTCTAAACAAAAGTTTAACGAAGTTACTTGTATAGATTTACCTCTTACTTAGGCGGTTGGCATTGTAGAGGTTACTGAAATTGTTGAGAGAAAAGTTTGGGATTTCAATTGCAGCCATCTGATTTCTTATCTTAGAAGAGCCTCTGAATTTTAATTGAGCGAACCTACTAACTGAAAATAAAATGTATATCATGGGAAGTATGAAATCTGCCTTCAATCCCACTCGAATTCGCATTAATTATTGCATCAAGTCCCTTGATTTACTCTACAAAAGAAAGGTTTTCAGGAATGTTTCATAATAGTTTTCCTTATCCATTTCACAAACTTGGGCACGTTGGCGTAGATTCCATATTTGCCTTTCTGACCACAACCCTCGCCAAAACTGGTGATCCCGAATATTGTCCATTTGTTGTCTTTCTGAAACAGAAGGGGTCCTCCGCTATCCCCAGCACAAGAGTCGACTCGGCCTTCTTTAAAGCCAGCACAAAGCATGTTGCTGCTGATGTGATAATTCTGATAATTTTCACGACAGTCTTGCAAGTCGACGACGGGAACTTCTGCTTGATGCAGGTGGTCTGTACCGTAGACTGCCGAATTCTTTCGTTTTCCTAAAATAGAGTATTCATATAAATGGAAAAGCAAAAGTAAATATATAAATTTATTTAATGATAAAAATAACAATATTTAAGTGTAGATAGGCCCGTGACCAGGATTTCCTATAGGGAGGAGTTTTAATGCTTTTAATTTCTTGCTCACATTGCCAGAAAACAAACCAGTGGGTCAAATTATCCAATTCTGTTTAATGATTACAATCAGGGGTGCAGCAAGGAAGGGTGTTCGGGGTTAACCAACCACATTATGTTGGTGATTAGAGTAACCACAATATTCCTCGTTTTACAGCTTCCATTGATCAAACCTTTTTAATTGTTCATATGCAGTGTATTGCAAAAATTATTAAAAACTATGCACTTATCATTTTCATATATCTTCAGGTTTTATAAAATTAAGAAATAAAAGCTTATTAAACTGAACAGTGAATAGAATATTGAAGATATAAAAATATTTTTGAAAAAAAAATTGAACCGACTTCGGAACTTCACTCAGCAAATACTCTAAAAAGTAAAAAATAATTTTATTCTTTGAACACCATCGATACTACATTTAAACATAAGTTTTGAAGTCGGCGCAAAAAAGCTAAATAGAATCATTCGAAACTATACATGTAAATTTAAATGAATCCAGGTTCTTTATTCGCATTCGCAATCATTGAAAAATACATATTTATGTAATGGTACAAAAATTCAATGATTTCTCTGAAAATGTTGGCAAAATATAGTAAACATCATTTGCCTATAGTTTTTGCGCCGACTTCAAACTTATGTTTAAATGTAGTATCGATGGTGTTCAAAAAATAAAATTATTTTTTACTTTTTAGAGTATTTGCTGAGTGAAGTTCCGAAGTCGGTTCAATTTTTTTTTTCAAAAATATTTTTATTTTATTCTTTTGAGTGTAAATGTACATATGAAATAAGATAATGTTTCCATTGCAAAACTTCACCTAATTTTCTTAAGTAAATGCTTCATAAAATAAACTATGTAAGAAAAAAAAAAGAAAGAAAGTATCAACGCGTCTAAAATTTTAAACGATCGACACTAAAAAATAATCCTTGTTATTCTCTGGTATTTATTTGTGTACTAGTTTAATTAAAGGCTAAATATTAACGGCTTTTCAACTAATTTATATTTCAAAACAACACTAGATTCTCGCAGTTCATAAAATTTCACGACATATTACATACGTGGCCCGGTAATGAGTTTCATGTTTGCTTCAGTTAAGCCTTCATTCAAAATTTTCATGATCATTATAATAACTGTTTCATATCCATCCACGTTCTGTAACAATGGATTTCATATTTAATCATTTAGGACAAATCGCTCTAAATTTGAGCAAAATTCGGAGATTTTCCTCACTTTCTTCAGAATTCCTTTATCAAACCTTACGTAAATTAAGACTAATAAAGTCTGAAAAATTACGAATCAATTAGTACCAGGTACGACTTTCAGTTCGTTGGAGTTCAGGAGAAAAAATCAGGACATAGAAGGATACTCGGTTTAAAATTTTTAAAAAGACTATAGAAATGAATTTCATTATGCAATCCAGAGAAGCCTGGCGTTCAAAATGGTCATTATTACGATTACTGTGATCCCAATTTCTTTTTCGAAAGATTTCTGCAGGTTCCCGTTATCGAACCCGGACCACGAGAGGATGGGACCAATCGGAAAGAAAGACCTTTCTAACAAAAAAAGAATTTTTGAAATCGGTCCAGGCGTCTTCGAGTAATCTTGTAACATACCAAAAAAAAAAAAAAAAATTCTTCGACGAATTGTATAACCTCCTCCTTTGTTGAAGTCGGTTAAAAAGTGATAATTACCCATTTTCTAAACACAGTTATTATGCTTTTTCATAGATGCAACGTTCTTTTCTTTTTATGAATACCAGATTTTCCATAACCTCCTCATGAGAAGTAATATTTCCGCATTGGATATTTTGTACTATTATTTGGGGGAGGCTGAGAATCCCACTTCGTTTTGCTGCGCACCTGGTTGTGTAGTATGATAATGTTTTATAATCAAAGGCTTACCCCATCCAAGTATGACTGCTCTACTATGAATCTCCAATTCATCAGATGGAGAGGGCAGGCAAGCTGGTTGAGCAAATTGGTTAAACGTGAAGGGGTGCTTCAACTTCAACAGCGCTACGTCGTTGTTCACTGTGTTCATGTCATAGTCCGGGTGTACGAAAGAATCCAGGACCCTACTCTCTTGCTCAGTGCCTTCGTCTGACATCAGGTCGTGCTCGCCGGCCCGGATGACCAGTCGCTTCCGGACGCAGTGGGCAGCGGTCAGCACCCAGCCCTGGGAAAGCAGAGTGCCCCCGCAGAATGGTTCACGATATTTGTTGAGGATGGTTACCTGAAATAACATTTCATAGACCATAAGTATGAGTTCACTGTTAACACAAATCTCGCAAAGTTTACGGTTTTAATGGGCGTGTTCGAATAGAGTAACCGGTTAACCTGGACTGGAGGCGCTATGCAGACTTGCAGCTAGTGAGGCAGCCAGAGAATTAATTTTGCTAAAGAAACTGATCAAGGAAATTACAAACTGAAGCTGATTCCGGAGCTTCAAGCAGATAACGAGGCAGCAGCCAGATTATCACAGAACGAAGGATAATTTCATTAGAGAGATTTAAAAAAAAAAAAAAAAAAACAGTTTGAAAAGTTAACACGTTCGGCTGATTTCATGACGTTTAACGACGTCAGTGGTTAGGAGTGTGCATTGAATGTTTTCATGTACGGTCGGGTAACAGGTAAGCTATTAGAATTGGTTTACTCCTGGTTAGTCACCGGTGAGCCCGAGTTAACCGGTTGCTTTATTCGAATATGCACAAACTGGCAGACCGATTGGCAACATCTTAACAGTTAATGGGTCTCCGTCGCGTCGTCACAACGGTTTTCTATCATACTAAATCAAGTTTTCTCTATAAACTGTCCTGAATACGGATGTATTTCGTAGTTGTTATACATCGGCGCAGCGAGCTCTGCTGCCTGTTTAGAGCCGTGAATTTCAAGAGCTTATTTTTATAGTATTCTTTAAAAGCAAAGGAGACTGGAAGTGAATCAAAAAACATTTCCACTGGAGTAGTGGAAATGTTTTTTGAACATAAACAAAAGTAAATAAGTTTTAACATAAAGTTCGCAGATTGCCTTCAGTCAAGTTGTCACTCAAGAAGATCAAAATAACTGGTAAGGAAATTTGAATTTTATATTGTAGACGCCTGCTTGATACAACAACGATTTCTCCTTTTCTTCAGAGAACAAAAAGTAAAAATTTGAAATCTTTTGCAAATTAGCATATTTATATACTTTTGCGTAATGATATGACAGAAAATATTAACCTATGTGGATAATATATAACTTTATTCCACATGGCACTTTTTCTGCCATTCTAAATCAATTTATAAAATGGAGATAAGAAATTTCTTTAAAAAGGGAAAAGAAATGATAACAGAGCATCAATTTTCTTTAAGTCCTCAGATCCTTCGGAGTAGGAAGAGTGGCGAAGAAAGAGAGGGGGAGAGAGTTTAGTCTTAAAGCCTGAAACACAAGCCAACTAAACCAGGTGGAAGGCTAAGCTCAAATTTGAAAAAGAAATTTGATTCATAAAACATGTGTAGCAATTAGCAAAGCAGGTAATAATGCAAGCAATAAGAAGGACGTGGAAATCTTCATTGGATACATTACAAAAACATGCAGAAATTTAGTAAATTTGCATCTTCATGCATCTGACATACTTGCCATGGCCAGCTTCCCCTAGAAGCTTCTCTGCCTCCAATAATCCTGAGTAAACTGCGAAGATCTGGAGTTTTTGGAGTCAATCCACACTTCAATTCGTTCAGTGGGTGTATTTTGGGCCCTTCATTTGCTGTAAATAGATAAAAAATAAAAATAATTAAATAACATGAATTGATTTCAAAGTCAAACAATAACATGCAAATATTACTTCGGCAGTTTGCGATACATGTTATTACATCTTTTCTTATATATGTTATGGCCAAAGCCCGAAGTCCGGCCACTTCGCGCATTGGCCGGGGCGTGTGGTCAGTGTCCGATGTACTGGAAATGAACTGCGTATACGCGACTTTGGCCAGCCACTTCGCGAAGTGGCCGGAACTCCCTGGCCAATGTGCGATGTGCTTGCTGTTCGATGCAGTTGCACTTCCAAGTGCTCAACAAATCGCTGCAGATGTAAAAATAAAACTTTTGTGCAATATTCGAAATGCCATAACAATTCGTCTTGTTGTGTCAAATATTGACACTCATAGTTCTCCGTAATAAACTAATTCAGTAGATACTTCATTCTTACATTCAGTAGATAATGTCATTATATTTTTGTTTGTTAGTTTGTTTTCTCCAAGGAAGAGGAAATTTTCATAAGAGACCATAAGTTTTCTAGTATTGTGAGATCTTCACGCTACTACCCACCTTGGCCCTTTTTCCGATGGACGATCCTAGGTGCCTAAGAGTGCGGATTCGCCCGAAAACCTGCTATGTGGCAGAAGCGGATTGTAGGGGGGGGGGGCCTTCCAAAGGGATAAAAATAAGTTTACTATGTGTTTCAGGGGTTAGACAGAGTAAAATAATACATAAAACTCAGGGTTTGCGAAATCAATGGTACATAATATACAGGGTGTCCACTCTTATCGTGGACCAATAGCTAATTTTTTAACCGTTAGAGATAAGCATATAGTTCATTTTGGAAAAAATCTCTAAATTACGAAAGGAATTTTGGGTCTATTCAATGTTTTTCAAAAAATCAAATTTTGAAAGAGTTACGAAATTTAGATTTTTATACAGCCCCCCAGTCCTATCAATCATATTTAGTAAAACATTCTTGACACTGTAACGTTTAAAATTAAAAAAAAAATTACTGTTCTACCACAAAAATTGACCGAGTTATGACGTTTTGAAAAATCAAAATTTTGCATTATTTCATGACGTCATCGAGAAATCGCTCCACCGATCTATCACGTCTAAACTAAACGTACCTTCATTCTTTTTTCCTTTCACAAAGTGAAGTATTTGGAGGGAAACATCTAAAATTTTGGACGTACTTTTCAAAAAACAGAAGTACATTTTTCAAGAAATATTATTTTCTTTTCTACACTAGACTCTGGGGGAACTAAAATCGTTGAAACTAAAAATTTGAATTAAAACAAATTGACAATTTGAAAATTTATAAAATTAGCAATAAATGGCAAAATACTTCCTAAGGTTCATCCTAGGTGCAAGGAGGAAGCTCTTGAACTTTAATTTTAAGTTCAATTAGTTTTATTCGAATTCAAAAAGCGCGAAAATATATTAAAGGTTTTTAAGAATTTCTTCATCGCCCCCATGCTGATGGGAACCACTGGTTTAATAGTTGATCTGCTTAAAACGTTAAAAAAAATGTCCGCCACACATTCGAAATAAATTAGTACGCGTATGTAATCTTTCGGCACTTTAAGGGGTTACAGTACCTCAAAAATGACCAAAAGACCAAAAAAAATTTTATTGCTTATTTCAAAAATAAAAGTTATTTAAAACACTCAGAAAAAAACAGCATTGTTCTAGCTAAATTATTTAAAAAGTTATGAGTGACTTTAGGGCATACATGCTATGTGTTCTAATGGAAAAGCCAAACTTTAAAGTGCTTTTTCTCGGTGATCAGTTTTTAGTGCTTCTATGTTACTAGAAATGCTAAGGAATTTTTTCTATTAAAGATATAACTTTAAAGCAATATTTTTTGCACTCAGGATAATATATTTAACAAAACTGTGCATTGAATAAGCGTTTTATAAATTACAAAAATTTTTAGAGTTTGTTAAACCTCGAAGAACAAAATTTTCTAAGATTTTTTTACATAAAAGGTCACAAAATATTTTCTAATCAAAATATAAGAAAATGAATGCACAGATTTGTTGAGGTTTTCCTTGTGATCATTTCGCAAAAAGAAATTTTGAAATTAGTGCAGAAACAAAAAAGCCTTAGGGTTTTAAAAAAACTGAAATTTTCTTACATTTTTCAAATTTTCAAAAAAAGTTTTCAAAATTTTTGATGTTTGAAAATAAATTATTGATTTTTAAACAAGTGCAGAAACAAATATTTCAAAGAATTAACTTTTTCACTTAAATTAAAGAAATTTGTTAGAAAGGTACTGTAACCCCTTAAAGTAGATTAATTGACTTCGTGTTTTTTCTCTCCCCCCCCCCCCTTTTTATTTAGAGGAACTTTGTGAGAATTTTTTTTATAAAAAAAATGTAGAGTGGAAGCACTTTTTACTTTTCTGAGCCCCCCACAAAAACTATTTCTGTATCCGCCCCTGCTCTGTGACAGGTAAAATGTGATTATCATTAACATTATGATGTGACAAAATGTGACATGTGAAAAAGGTCATGACACACAACAGGTGTTGTGTTACCTTTTTTCTAACTTTGGCCGATAGCCTCTAGCCAGTTCGCGAAATGGCTGGCCAAAGCTCGAAATCACGGAAAGATCGGACTTTGGCCGGTCATTTTGAGGCGATATTGGCCATTTCGCGAAGTGGCCGGCCAATTCGCGAACTGGCCGACTTCGGGCTTTGGCTGTAACATATATCTAAAAGAAAGTCGTGTTAGTTACACTATTTATAACTCAAGAACGGCTGTACATATAAGGCTAAAAATTGGTGGGTAGGTAGCTTGGAGCCAGGAGGCGGACATAGGCTATAATTTTTGTGTGTCAGTTACATAAACAGAAAAAAAAATGTCTTATTGACTAAGCCTTTTTTGACACCTCCATGGCTGAGCGACATAAAGCACACGTTCTAGTAGCTACCGGAGCGCATTAAACAGGCTATAAGTTAGCGGTGCGTTGAGTGTTATTTGACTTTTTTGTGAAGTAAATTATAAACAAACGCGTTACTTTTCTTGAAATTTATGTGTGATAAGTAATCTGTCAGAAACAATTGTCACTTAAGAGTTTTTACGCCTCTGAGGCTGAGAGGTGGAAATCGCTTGGTGGGATAGCTCCTGGACTGCAGTTAAAGAGGTTGTTCTTCTTACTACTATTATATATACAAAAGTTTGTTTGGATGGATTTATGGATGGAATAGTCAGTTGATAAGCAGTCCGAAAAAATTATCTTTTTAACTAAGCCTTTTTTGAGCCTCTGTCGCCGAGCGACATAGAGCACATGTTCTGACAGCTTCTGGAGCGCAGTAAAATAGGTTGTGAGTTACCGGTGTATTGTTATTTGACCTTTTTTTGCAAATCTATCTATAAAATAAATGAAAGTAGTGTTAGTTACATTAAACTCCTCGGATGTGCATGGATTACCACCGCACAATTTACGCCTAAAGGTTGGCTCCGTAGTAATCATGCTTCGAAACATAAACCAACCAAAACTGTGCAACGGTACGCGTTTGGTGGTTAGAAAATTGATGAACAATGTAATTTACGCGACGATAACTGAAAGGAAAATTCAAAGGTGAGGAAGTTCTCATTCCGAGGATCCCGATGATCCCAACCGATATGCCGTTTGAATTTAAAAGACTTCAATTTCCGATCCGTCTTGCATTTGTCATGACCATCAACAAATCACAAGGCCAATCCTTAAAAGTTTGTGGTTTGAATCTAGAACATCACTGTTTTTCCCATGGTCAATTATATGTGGCATGTTCACGGGTCGGAAGACCATCTGCGTTGTTCGCTTTTGCGCCTGATAATAAAACAAAAAATGTTGTGCATCACAAGGTACTTAAATGAAGAACAACCTATGTACTAAAATACAGAAACAATAATGAATGATTAATGTAGGTACTTAACTTTTTTTTTGTATTTTCTAATAAAAAAACTTAATAAATTAAAAAATTTGCTTCTTTATTGCCTGTAAGGCGGAACAGAGATCGCCGGGTCAGCTAGTTTCATAATAAATACGAATCGATTCTAAATTATATGAGATCATTTCTCAGTGCCATTTTAAAATTTTATAGGTTCAAGGCTTTGTTTTGTTGCTCCAAAAACGCTTATTTTCAATTTTCAATGCCATTAGTACTTAATTGCTAGTTCCTTAGCAGTTTCTCAAAAAATGATTATTAGCTTAACTCCAAATGATATTGTGGTCATTTACCAATGAAAAAGCCTTTAAATATGCTTAAAAATGTATTCACTAAGTTATTCTCGATGAATTTTTCCTTCTCAGTAACATCAAATGCTTTCATTTTTGCATGAGCCCCAATAGCTGCTGGTATAAATTCTTTAAACCATGGGAAAATGTAAGGTGAAACTTATAGGTCATAAGAGCTTGGCAAGTTTAATAAGCTCTTTGGTGGAAATGTGAAGAGTAAATTTTTACCACTTTGAATCACACATTAAACGTCTTTTAAAGATTTTTTTTTTTTAATTGAACAGTAGAAACACAGTTTTGAAAAATTTCCATCAACAAACAATTATAAATTTGGTAATCAAGTGTTACAATTTAAGTTATGCCGGAACTACTAGAAACTGCTTCGATAGGTTGCTACAATGTTAAAATATCCAAAGATAAACTTACTGATTTCCGTCGATGACTTTTTCTTCTTCCTTTTCTTGCTGTAGAGTCTCTCACAGGCGGAGTCATCAACATAGCAAAGGGCACTCTCGTGAAACATCTTCTGTCCGCACAGATCCGGCAACAAGCACTTTCTGGTCCTGTGAGTCAGGCAGTTCCTGGAGCAAGGGGACCACTGCGTCCATTCAGAATACGGCGAAGGTTGCAACAAGTGGTACAGTATCCTGAACTCGGAATTGGAGGAGGGGTCTTTGCGATTCAAGGCTTCTTCCAGCATGCCTAACTTATCTTTGACCTAAACGAAATTGCGTAGCGTTAAGTTTTGGAATTGGAAACACAAAGATAAATATATAGCACAGGCAGTGCACTAAAAAATTAGGGAGATTAAATTTTGCCGTGGGAAGGTAAAGGACAGTATTTGCCAATTTTTCATTTCTCATACATTTGCATTTTGGCTGTCTATTATACTTTAGCTTTGTTGTACAAGTTTGATTATTTGGTTTTTGTTGAAAGTAAAGCATGGAAAAAAAAACTCAGCCAAATTCCAACGTTTTTACTTTCTTCTATATCTAATATATAGAAGAAAGTATTGGTTTCGTGAAAATTTTCGAATGTCGAATTTTGACGGATTTGCACGTTTTGAGGTGTGCTGAGTCCATTTCGACCATTTTTGGAAAATGTCTGTCTGTGTGTGTGTGTGTCTGTGTGTGAGTCTGTATGTGTGTGACCAGTTTTTGTGGCCGCTCTAGAGCAAGAACTACTGAATGAAATCGAACAAAAATTTTTGCACATATGTACCACCATGTGAACTGGTGCACCTGACTTTTTTTAGCGAATTCCTCCAAGGGGGGTGGAGCAATCGCACGTGTTCTGCGCGGGGGTGATTGCTATATCTCAGGAAGTAACCGGCGGAATCAAACGAAAATTGGTCCATAGGTAGACCCTACTGAGTACAGGTGCTGATTCAATTTGTTTGTCAATATCTCGAAGGGGGGTGGAGCAATCGCACGTGTTCTGCGCGGGGGTGACTGCTATATCTCAGGAAGTAACCGGCGGAATCAAACGAAAATTGGTCCATAGGTAGACCCTATTGAGTACAGGTGCTGATTCAATTTGTGTGTCAATATCTCAAAGGGGGGTGGAGCAATCAAAAGTGCTTATTTTGTCATTGCACCTACTGTATCTCGGGAAATATTGCTGCGATTTGAATGAAATTTGGAATAACACTAACCCAATATGGAAGCAAGCATCGATTAAATTTTGGCGCCAATCGCCCCAGGGGGAGGGTGGGGTGATTTTTGCGCTTAGTCAACAATGCGAAAAATTAATTCATTAAAAAATCGCTTTCACGCTATTTAATTATCAAAACAGCTGAAAACTTTCAATGATTTGAAATTTTTAACTGTTGCCAATTTCTTTTTACTAACAAATAAAATGTTTGCAATTAATCTAAACAAGGCTTTTGCAATGATTTCCAATTTCGCTCATTGGTTCTGCATTTGCAGGGTTATTATGATAATTGGGAAATTGGAGCTGTCTCCAATTACTCGGGCGAGTACGTATTTTATTTTGTAACCGGAATTCATAAGATAGATATAGAAGAAAGTTTCGTGACGGCCACGACAGCTAGTTCTATTATTAGTGTGGAATTCAAAACGTGTTTCTTCAAATACCTAAAAATTTTATTTCTGCAGATTCACCACAACAGAGTTGGGGAATATACTTTAGGTCAAAAGACCACAACCGGTGTTTCGCCTCGTGCCAAAAATTTTGATAAAATTTTGTAAACGTGTTTCCACATTAATTGGCATAAATGTAAAAATACAGTTATAAATGAATAGAGCAGCCTTTACCGCAGTAAATTTACCATTAAACCCAATTTCATTTTCAGAGTTTCACAATATCCTTAAAAAATAACACGGCATTAAAACAATTTTTGCTAGCATGTTGTAAGTTTTAGTATAGTAGTATCTATTCAGTATCGTGGAAAAAAAAAGCTGGGACAACTTTCGTTTTTGCTTTGGGTATTTTGGGAGTTTTAAACAAAAGTAATGGGCAATCCTGTAAACGAACACGTCTAACCAGTGAACACACATGAAAAAGTTTCAGGTAGAATTTTTTTTTGGAAACAGCAAAAGAAGGAAATTATAGTTGACAATTCATCTTAGAAAAAGTTTCGAATTTTTTCTTCAAGTTACCAACTATTTATGCTCTGCAGTGCGTTCATTTATGCTTGCTTACTAGTCGAAATATACTAATCAACCATAAAACCAATAAAATAAATAAATAAATAAATCAAAAATAAAACAAATGCAATATGTATGCTATAATAATCGTTGGAAACTAGGTGAGCTGAAATGAAATTGCGAAAATTTTCGACTTTTAGAGACTTATCTCTTCTTTTGTTAGAACCAATAATTACTTAGAGGAAAAAGGACCTTTGGGAGATATGCCAAGAAAGCTTGAAATTTCTAAGTTGATGGAAAGTGTTCTACTTTCTAATTGCTCGCTAATAAATAAACTACTTTTGTTGTAACCTGTTTGAAACTCGTTAAAAACATCAAACTGGGCAGCAAAACATAATGAATTTCACAAATTCTCACCTGCCGCCTTTTGCATCTGTCTCTGAAACACGCCTTCTCTTCTCTTAGAATGCTTGTCCCACACTCAGAGGTGATTTTGCAGTGCCTCGTCCTCACCTGGTTGCACCTTCGGCTGCACTTCGACCACGGCGACCACGACGAATAGAGCCGAGACCGATTCTTTGGACCAGCAGAAGTGGCATTCTCTTGGGAAGCTGCTATTGAAGCATTGCCGTGTAGTAAGGCAGAAGGTATCTAATGAAAAATAGAAATTTTAACAACAAATTTAGTAAGTTAAAGTAGAACACTGCAAAAAATGAACCGTTGTTTTTACAGTATAATACTGCCAGCAAAGGTTCCAGTTTAAAACTAAAATTCACAGTAATAAACTGCAAAACTAGCAATTTTACAGTTTATTACAGTAAAGCAGCAATTTTACCGTTTATTACCACAATTTGAGTTTATTGCCACAAAATTTGCTGTATTATATTGTAAAGACAATAGTATAATACTGGCAGCAGAGGTTCCAGTTTAAAGTTGTAAAATGCACGGTAATAAACTGTAAAATTAGCAATTTTTATAGTTTATTACCAAAAGAAATTAGC